>CM029435.1:32336913-32394413 GCA_017140255.1 Eucalyptus paniculata subsp. matutina
AGAAGTTGGAGAGATCATGAAGGTGGCCTATCAAGAATTTAATTTTTGTGATGAAATTCCACCCACCTTAAGAATCTAACACAAATGAGAACATTCGTGGGCTTATCTTATCTAATATTTAATATAAAATCACTTAAAAGAAAATCATTACTATTCTTCTGGATATCGGCAGTTAAGGGCTTGGCTTTCAAATTGCTGTAGATATTAATTGTTTTAATTATGCAATTCACAAATTTTAGGATTAAATTGCATCTCAGATATCAATTATATCTTCATCATGCTTAAAGGAAGATGTGAAGTCTATCCTTATGCACACATTGTCAACTTGTCCATATAAGAACGCTTACTCAATATATCTCATAATATCAATAGCCACATCACATGTCGTGGTCATATAAAAAACGTCAATATTATGTCAGTATCATATACTAGATATTACTTGGTAGGAATGACGCCGCGTAAGGTGTGTGTTCTTTTTTATGATTGTATTTTTATAATTTAATTCATTTTTTCTGTGCTTTTCTCCAAGCGGGCGCCTCTCCTCCGGATTGATCCTTGACTAAGCCAAATCTTGACCGAGGGACAAGAAAGTATCCGGTGCTTTTTGTCATTGGTAGGTTAAATAACTGATAAAACAATTGCTAAAGTTTGGACTCGAAGATGTGAGAATTAAATAGGGGACACTCGATTAGGACTTAAAAATGAGACGAGTTCACACAATTGATTGTATTAGTGATATCATGAATTGTTACTCGGTATTGATCACAATCCACTTATTTTAATGTTAACTTGTAACCTATCACATTATACAGAATGCCCCCTTATTGCAAAAACTTCAAATTTTAAAGTAATAAAAATGTTAAAACGGTGGTATAAGGAATTTATAAGAACCAGCCTTTTTCTTCCCTCAAGCTAACTATGTTGCTCAGTCATCCTTTGCTTGGAGATGTCTTATTGGTATAAGATGCCACTCTATCCTCAGTCATTCTTTACTTGGAGATGTCTTACGGGTATAAGATGCCAAGCACGAGTGGAATATCGATGTCATTCCGAAAAATCCTCGCACCTCAGCCGGACATTGTAGTAAGGGTACTCGGTAAGGAAAATACAGTCTTTCGTTCCACATTTTCCTGACAATCCACTCACACGTCACTATAGATTTTAGATGGCAATTTCGTTATCAAAACATAATGAAATCAATTAACATTGATGATCAGTATAAGGTCATCAAATGAGTGGATTGAGTTAGGTCGAAAAAAATTCGACTCAAATTGACTTATTTAACTTCGTTTGACTCATTTATATGCAATACAAATTTAGTAACTCATACCCGACCTAACTCATACCCAACTCATGCCCGCTCTAACCTATTTACTAAAATACTTTCAAATTTAATCAAATCTATGAAAACCTATATCCATCTAGTTAACCCACTTCAAGTTCTTCATGTGCATCTGTTGTTTGGATAACATCGCTATTTGGGCTATAAGATCCTAAAGAATTTGTTTTCAACGTTGCATAAAATTTTTAATTTTTGTATTGATTCATAATGGGAAACGAGAGAAACTTAGTAATTTGTAGCAAATTTATAAAATTACAGCAAAAATAACAAGAAGAAATTGAAATTTTAATTAAATGAAATGTAAGGACTTGAAGAAGATTTATACTAACCATGGATTGCAATGACAAGAACTAAGATTAGAATATTACATAAATATAACAATCTCGAATGCAACAAAGGGATATATATTATGAACATACGAGACTTACAAGATTGATAAAAATAAAAAATAAAAACAACGGGGAAAAAAAGAAGCCGCCTTGACTTGCAGGCCCACCAAGACTTCTCTGCATTTGGAATAGTCCGAGAAGTCCATTATCTTCTCATAGAAGGTGAAGAGAGTCACAAAGATGGGTAGGTTTTGGGTAAACTGTGAACCTATAAAACATCCATATTTTTTGAGTGTTGTCATTTTAAACAGATTTATATCCCATTTTCCTGAACAAAATTAACTCATATAATGGCTCACCCTTCATGTAGAGGTTAAGAAATATATCAATAACCCATTTTGATAAGTCTAAGGTAGCTTAAACTACACAACAAAGAGCAAGACAATGCTCTTATATCATTTTATTGATCGGTTAATCTTTGAGGGACCTTTTCATCATCTCCAGTAAATGGCTAAGATCCCAATTCAATATCCAATGCCACACAAGACAGTAACCCTACTGCATATATAATTTGCAGGTTTATAAAAAATTCTGTCATATCATTGTGTTAATTTTTTCACTTTCATGATAAATCCTTTTATGAACGTATAACTTCACCAGGAGGATATTGAAAAGTTCAGAATGTCAATTAATTTTGCAAGATTCCCATTCTTTCCCTAATGAGCATTAACCAATACAAGTTCTTTTGGATCTTATAACAGATGAAATCCTCTTCGATCTTCAACTGCGTGAAGGAGACATGGTTGCACTGACACAAACACAGTGCTTCAATTATAAGGACAATCATCCGAATTTGAAAGTCCACATAAAGGGACCACAACCGAAAGGACCAGATCGATATCTCATTGGATTGATCTCGCATTGTGAAGCCTATCAATAGATGAAACCACAGAACCAAACTTTCAGTTACTGCATTCCCATCAGAAAATTTTCCCTTGCTTTTCCTATCAATTCGCAAACATAAAAGGGTTGGTCCATTCTCTTTCTTTCGCACAACATATTGCATTCTTCAGCATTTAACCGGACCTAAAGAAAGTAAACATACAGGCTTCAACTCATCTGAAGCTCATTCGAACTTGAATAAGAAGGTAGCAACTTCAAATGAGGCAAACTCAAGGAAAATGAAAAAAAAAAAAAAGAGAGTTAAATATACTAATTGAAAGCGACTGAACATGGTAAGTTACAACAAATCCAACAGGCATTTGAGCTCATCGGTCTAACCAACAAGATAGACAATTAACTGGTGAAGAACCTATATCCATCCCATGAAAATCTCAAACCCTTTAAACCTTGAAAAACAAAACTTCACCAGCTGCGAGCTGGTCTTTCGATAAATAACCAAAATGGGGCCCAGAAAAGGTCAAAAAAAAAAAAAAAAACAAAGCAGCAAGAGATAACTACTGAATTCTTAGGGCTGTTGCTAAGTATCTATGTCCCCAGCATCAACAAGAGATAAAATTTGCCCGATGTAATCATGCTCTAGAAGATGGTTATGTTGGAGAAATCTTCTGGAATGTTTTAAAGCTGACAAAGCGTTTCCATCGAGTCAGTACGAAGATTTGCGAGACTCTTCTATTTAAAGTACGAAGACCTCCGGACTGCTAGACTCAAGACTCAAAGTCTATTCTCATTGACGGTTTCTAGTCCGTCGAAGAAGGCCTATCCGGAATTTGGATGTTTTGTTAAGGATTCGACCTTATCATTTGGAGAAGATCTCTTGGCTGGATATGACATAACGGAATCCTTTATTCGGATCAAGATTGATTCGAGAGATTGAGGATCCGATAATTGGCGAAGTATATACTTGGAAGGTTCTACTTATGGAAACCGAGATCGATTGTATGGGCGAGCATGATTGATGGGCTATCGTCATATTCCTTAAATAGCTTGAATGATCTTCCTAATTGATTCTGTCCAACGGGAAGATTGGAAGAATTCCTTTGGTAAGTGCCAATAGGTATGATGGCATAAAGGAGTATATAAGGAAGATGTTCCGAGTTATTCGAGTGTGTGCGCGATAAAAGAATTCCAAAGTCGAAGCTCTTTGTTCTTAGTCAATTCATTTATTGAGGGAAATCTTGTACGCAAAAGAGAGTCTATATTCTTGAGAAACCTTTAGGAAGTGTGGTAGAGTATCTACACTTGTGGAATCAATGGAGAGCTTTTGCTGTAACAACTCTTTTGTTCATAGTGAAATCCAGCCGGTGGGCTGTTAGTGCGGAAGAGTGGACGTAGGCTTGGAATAAGCCGAACCACTATAATTTCTGTGTTCATTTTCTCTTCCTACTCTACGCTTTACTTTGATCATAATTCGTTTTGTTAACAAAAGGAGAACTTCCTTTCTATTGTCTGTTTAGTATTGCTCACTCATCACGAGAAACTATTTTTACACCTATTCACCCCCTCTAGGTGCTTATACTAGCTATCTCAATTGGTATCGAGCTTGTGTACTCACTTTGTTTGAAGTGTTTTACTTGAGTTAAAGATCCATAGCTAGTATGTTGGCGCCGGGGGCTGGTAGAAGGGTAAAGCAATACTAGACCGCCTTACTTTGATGGAAAGGAATACAACATATGGAAAAACAAGATGAATGTGTTCTTAAGATCAAAGGATCCTCTTGAATAGGACGTAGTAGACAAAGGAATCATTCCTAAAGCTACACCTGTCTCGAGAGAGGAAAAGAAAGCTGTTGAGTCTAGTGAAATGACTCGGGAAGAGATAACCAAGAGACAAGCTCTTGATGCAAAAACAATTTATTCTTTATATAGTTCTTTGTCACCTACTTTGAATATAACATAATATCTTCTTGTGTTACAGCCAAAGAAGTTTGGGATAGATTACATATCACCTATGAAGGAACTGATCAAGTGAAAGAAACCATAATCAACATTCCCCTTGGTCAATACGAAGCATTCAAAATGAAATCAAGAGGATCTATAACCGACATATTTAGTCGTTTCACGAAATCGTGAATGGTCTTGAAAATCAAGGTCAACCAATTTTTGATCGCATGAAAGTAAACAAGCTACTCGTGGACTCTCTAAGGATTGGAATCACATAAAGACCTCAATAAGGGAGACACAAAGAATTATGTCACTATACGTCGATGAGTTGGTTGGGACTCTTCATTCTTATAAAGCGGCTTGAGTCTCTTGTCATATGCCTCGAGCAGTCACTATCCGGATACCATTTAATCTTCCTTTTGATAGTGACCTATGATCAAAAGAAAAACTCAAACTTTTTTGGTACCCAGATTTTCTTGAGTCCAGGAGGGTTAGTATTAAAAACAGTCTTAGCCAGTCCTTCTTAAGCTGGTCTCCAAACCTTTGGACATTCTTTCTCAAAATGTTCTAAGCTGTTACACTTTGAACATTCGAGTGCACTTTGGCCCAACGGGTTTTACAAAAACTTTTGAAAATAATTTTTGTAAAAAGCCTTTGCAAGTCTTTGTTTGATTATTTCCTTTACTTTAGGAAAATCGATTAATGGAACAGTTTCGAAGTCATACCCAAACCAGATTTATTAAAGTAGAGTATTTGAGCTGAAAGAATTTTCTCCAGTTTCTCGGATCCTTTTGAGAATCTTTTTGTTATGTTTAAGATATCACTTTTCAAAAAAAGTATTTTCCTTTGAAAGAGAATCAGAATTTTCTTTCAAATTATCAAAACTTGTTTTTAAACTTTCAAATTTTTCTTTCCAAGAAACTTCCTGTTGCCTAAGCTTAGAATTCTTCCTTTTTAGTTCAAAAATCCTTTTAAGAGAGGATTTGAGGCGAGACAAAGTTCATCTATGTATTTAGAAACTTTGACAGGAATTTTTCAATCACTTACCTCAATTTCTTTGTATGAATCGAATCGAGTCTATTTTTGATTATGAGTTTGAGTCGGAATGAGCCATTAGACATATGTTGGCGTATTCTTCTTTGCTTTCCTCACACTCGAAGTCACTCCATGTTTCAGCTTTGAGTGCCTTTTTTATACTTCTCAGTTCTTCATTTCTTCCTCTTCAACAAAGGACGAGTTAGGTATGATATACCCATTTTTCTTGCATTCGAAACATATCACATCTTTGTTGGTTTCATTGTCCTTAGTTGGTCTTTTCTAGAAGATTGCCACACTTCGAGTTGTTTCTACACTTTCATGGCCATTTTGTAAACATCTTCAAATAACTAATATAATTGAAGTTCATCCAAATCGACCATCTGTATGTTTATACCACTAAGGGCTGTCGCGACCTCTTTTTCGGCGCCCGCAATCGGGTACGGGCGCCTAAGGAGGCTAATGGCTCGGCTGAATTTAGTTATGCCGGACTCTCCCAAGTCCACCAATTCACGACTTTAATAGTCTAAATTTTTAACCTGTAAATCAATTTTTAAAATGGAGTCGCCACTAATCGATTTGGGGTGGGTTGATTAGAAACCCAAGTGAAGTATCGGGAGAAATACTCACTCTGCGCAACCGGAGAAATTAGGATCGGGGACTTGATTACACTAGCTAATCACTAATGCCCTTTCGGTACCTAATCTTGTTTAAACCTGAGGTTTTTTTGGATGTTCGAGGGATTTCCATGCATTTTTTGGGAGGAAAAACATTTTTTGAGTCATTTTTTAATTTTTTGGACGCAAAAGGGATTTTTGGTATTTTTGGAAAAATATAAGTCTTTTTGGCTTTTTCTGAATTTTTTGGCTTTTTCATGAAATTTTGACTTTTTTGGATTTTTGGCATTTTTTGGAAAATATGGAATATTTTTTGATTTTTTGATTTTTCGGAAAATAAAATAATTTTTTTATATTTTTTTAATATTTTTGGAAAATAAATTATTTTTCATTATTTTTGAAATATTATATTATATTATAATGTAAAAAACGAACCGGGTCGGATCCACAGGTTGGGTTCGGCCGGGTCATCCATTCGGGCCCGACTCGAATTTTTTGGCTGTTTTTTCTTTTTAAATGTAAAAGCCCAAGCCCATTTTGACCTGATTTCATAAAAAATCCTAGCCCAACAGCTACCCGGCCCACGCGAACAAAAACAAACCGGCGGAAACCCTACCCCATTTGTCAACTCGGATCCGCCTTGAGCTTCGACCCGCCTTCCCCTTTGCCGGCTGGCTTGCGGCCGTGACCGGCTTCAACGGAACCCTACCCCGGCCGCGACCCACTCCCAACATTCGGTCCGGCTTCTCCTTCGCAATTCGGCTTTTGGAGCCCTCGGGTTCGTCGTCGCTGCGGCGGAGGCGGCCGAGCTTGTCTCGATCTAAGCTCGGGCCTCGCCGGCACCGCCTTTGGGTTCCGCCCGGTCGGCTATCGTGGCCGATTACGCCGTCCATCACCGTCGTCGCCGCGGTCAACGAGATTCAACCGTGGTGCTCGTGTGGGGGATTTTCGTCGAACGCCCGGAGGACTCCGGCGATAGGGGCGGGATTGAGCCCATTCGGGGTCGGAATCGTGACGGGGTTCCGAGCGGACGAACGGCGGAGACTAGGGAGGGAGACGACGGATGGTCGGGGCCGGAACTTGCGTGAAGCCAGCGGCCCACGAATCCCGGCCGGACGAACCCGGAACGAGACCAAGAAGAAGAACGAACCCTAGCTTACCGAGATCTAGGTAACGACGCGGCGGCGGGTGTCGCTAGAGGCGGAGCGCGAGGACGCCGGGCCAAGCGTCCGTGCTGCGCACGGCGAAAGCCCTCGTTGACAGCCTCCTTTCTCCGAAACCCTAGATCTCGGCCTCGACTTCCTTCTTCACCCTCGAGATCTAGCCCTCTCTCTCTCCGGGTTCGCTTGCCGCCGGCCTCCCCGATGTCTCTCGGTGGGAGGTCGTTTAAGCTCACGACCCGCTCTCTCTCTCTCGCTCACTCTTCAATCTTCCCCGAAGTCTCTCCGGGAAGGTTTGGAGCTCACGATCGGATTTCTCTCGCGCGCTCGCTCTTTGAGTCTCCTTGAAGTCTCTCAAGGGAAAGTCTCCGAGCTCGCCGTGCCTTGCCATCGTCGGGAGAAGCCTATTTATAGGCGAGGGGGCGGCCGGTCGATGGAGCTTCGACCGCCGATCTTCGCATGCCGAGCCGCCTCCGCCGGCCGAACCAACATCCCATCCGAGCTCCTCCACAAGGCATGCTCGACATTGAAGGAAATCCATGATGGCACCCGAGATCTGCCTCTTCGGCCGACGTCGGCCTACCCTCCTCGGCCATAGGTTGTCTTAGAGCGCGTCGTCGTCGCTGCGCGTGAACTACGGAGGAAGGCGGAGAAGGATGGAACGAGGAAGAAGAAGAAGGAAGAAGAAGGAGAAGGGGGCGGATCGTGTGAGCCCACGTGAAAAAAAGGGTGTGGGCTTCTTTTTTGCTTTTTCTTGTTTTTATTTGTTGTTTTTGTTATTTGTTTTGTTTGTTTTTGTTTTTTTTATTATTCCAAAAAAGACAAAATTAATAAAATAAAAACTTAATTAATAAAATAAAATTAACCTAATTAAAATTGAGGTGTCAACACTGCCCTCTTTGAAGGTGAGCTCGCAGAGATTGCATTCAAAGACAGATTCGATGTCTCAATTTTATCCATGCATGCGTAGCAGATTATATTTTATTTAGGACCTATTATTCTATGCGGAAAAGAGCAATATAACTTTACATATACTAAGACAGAGATAAGAAGATACATGTAGATACTTACCGGGAGTGAGTGAGATAGGGTGTAAACCCCGAGTTTGGCAAGTATCAAGGTGTCATCTTACCCGTTGATATGAGGAGGTTGCTTTTCTAGGACCCGAACCTTTCTTCGGTCGCCTTGACGGAGACTACTCTTCCGGGACCCGAACCATTCTTCGATCGCCTGTTAAAACAATCAATGGTTTGTCTAGGACCCGAACCTTTCTTCGGTCGCCTTGACGGGAGATCGCTCTTCCGGGACCGAACCATTCTTCGGTCGCTTGTTTAAAACAATCAATAGTTTGTCTAGGACCCGAACCTTTCTTCGGTCGCCTTGACGGGAATTGCTTTTCCGGGACCCGAACTTTTCTTCGGTCGCCTGTTAAAGCAATAAGTTGTTTTTGTCTAGGACCCGAACCTTTCTTCGGTCGCCTTGACGGGAATTGCTTTTCTAGGACCCGAACCTTTCTTCGGTCGCTGTTAAAGCAATAAGTTGGTTTTGTCTAGGACCCGAACCTTTCTTCGGTCGCCTTGACGAGCAATAAGTCGTTTTTCCAGGACCCGAACCTTTCTTCGGTCGCCTGTTAGAGCAATAAGTTGGTTTTGTCTAGGACCCGAACCTTTCTTCGGTCGCCTTGACGGGAGATGCGCCGACCTTTCTCGGGCATCTGCTTGTTGGGAGATAGTACTTGGATGATCACAAGTACAAACTCTTGGGGGATACCGGATGATCACAAGCATCGGAGGGGTACCGGACGATCACGGTACAAACTCTTGGGGGATACCTGGATGATCACAAGCATCGAAAAGGGTACCCGGACGATCACGGTACAAACTCTTTGGGGATACCGGATGATCACAAGTATTGAAAGGGTACCGGACAATCATAGGTACAAACTCTTGGAGGATACCTAGATGATCACAAGTATCGGAGGGGTACACGGACGATCACGGGTATAAACTACGAAGGAAGAATCAAGGCATACCCGAGATATTCGTGTGGAAATATCAAGGATGGGTCTTGCATATACGTGAAGGTCTCTCACCTCCTGGTAGTGGGAATATCGAGGACCGCCTCATATATTTGTGAAGGTCTCTCACCTCCTTGGTAGTTGGAATATCGAGAACGTGCCTCATATATTCGTGAAGGTCTCTCACCTCTTGGTAATTGGGAATATTGAGGACGTGCCTCACATATTCATGAAGGTCTCTCACCTCCCGATAAATGGGAATACCGAGGGCGTACACGAGATATTCGTGAAGGCCTCTCACCTCCCGGTAATTGGGAATATCGAGGACGTACACGAGATATTCATGAAGATCTCTCACCTCCCGGTAGTTGGGAATATCGAGGACGTGCCTCGCATATTCATGAAGGTCTCTCACCTCCTGGTAATTGGGAATATCGAGGACGTACGAGATATTCGTAAATGTCTCTCACCTCCTGGTAATTGGGAATATTGAGGACGTGCCGAGATATTTGTGAAGGTCTCTCACCTCCCGGTAGTTGGGAATATCGAAGACGTGCCTCGCATATTCATGAAGGTCTCTCACCTCCCGGTAAAGGGAATATCGAGGACGTGCCCCGCGTATTCGTGAAGGTCTCCCGCCTCCGATAGTTGGAATATCGAGGATGTACCTTGGATATTCATGAAGGTCTCTCACCTCCTGGTAAAGGGAATATCGAGGACATGCCTCGCATATTTATGAAGGTCTCCCACCACGGTAGTTGGGAATATCGAGGACGTGCCTCGCATATTCATGAAGGTCTCTCACCTCCCGGTAAAGGGAATATCGAGGACATGCATCGCATATTTATGAAGGTCTCTCACCTCCTGGTAATTGGGAATATCGAGGACGTACTCGAGATATTCATGAAGGTCTCTCACCTCCTGGTAGTTGGGAATATCGAGGACGTGCCTCGCATATTCATGAAGGTCTCTCACCTCCCGGTAATTGGGAATATCGAGGACGTACCGAGATATTCGTAAATGTCTCTCACCTCCTGGTAATTGGGAATATCGAGGACGTGCACGAGATATTCGTGAAGGTCTCTCACCTCCCGGTAGTTGGGAATATCGAAGACGTGCCTCGCATATTCATGAAGGTCTCTCACCTCCTGGTAAAGGGAATATCGAGGACGTGCCCCGCGTATTCGTGAAGGTCTCCCGCCTCCCCCGATAGTTGGAATATCGAGGATGTACCTTGGATATTCATGAAGGTCTCTCACCTCCTGGTAAATGGAATATCGAGGACATGCCTCGCATATTTATGAAGGTCTCCCACCACCCGGTAGTTGGGAATATCGAGGACGTGCCTCGCATATTCATGAAGGTCTCTCACCTCCTGGTAAGGGAATATCGAGGACATGCCTCGCATATTTATGAAGGTCTCTCACCTCTGGTAGTGGGAATATTGAGCATGGATCTTGCATATTCGTGAAGGTCTCTCACCTCCTGGTAATTGGGAATATCGAGGGCGTGACCGGGATATTCCGAAGGTCTCTCACCTCCTGGTAGTTGGGAATATCGAGGCGTACTCTGAGATATTCGTGAAGGTCTCTCACCTCCGGAATTGGGAATATCGGACGTGCCGAGATATTCGTGAAGGTCTCTCACCTCCTGGTAATTGGGAATATCAAGGACGTACCGAGATATTCGTGAAGGTCTCTCACCTCCTGGTAATTGGGAATATCGAGGGCTTACTTGGGATATTTGTGAAGGTCTCTCACCTCTTGGTAGTTGGGAATATCGAGGGCGTGCCTGGGATATTCATGAAGGTCTCTCACCTCCTGGTAACATAAACTTGAATGTAGCACGAGGCTTACCACGGATGGTTGCATGCACTAAAAGGGCTAGAACACCTAGGTAGCCACGGGTATACAAAGTATTGGAATACTTGGATGAACACAAGTATTTTAATGATATGATCCGGGACCACTCGGGCAAGTCCAAGTGTCATGATGATAAGAGAGCATACCCGGGTAACAACAAAGCGCACAATGCGATGGAATACTTGAATGGCTACTAGTATTCAATGATACAATTTTGGGGACAAGTCGGACAGGTCGAGTGTCAAGAAAGGGAGTATCCGAACAGTGGCTAGTACTCAAAGATAAGAGGGATACCTAGACAGCGGGTATTCAACGATAAAGAGATACTTGGTCAGTCACAAGTATCAATACTCGGGGGACAACTCGAGGGCGGGCGAGTGTCGATAAGAGGGAGTACTTGGCAAGTGGTGGGTACTTAAAGACAAGGGGATACTTAGACAGTTGCAAGTACCCAAACTCAAGGGACGACTCGAATAGGTCAAGTGTCAATAAAAGAGTACCGGACAAAGTGATAGGTACTTTAAGACAAATAGGGATAGAGATATGCTTACTTGGCAATATCTCGATTTCGAGAGTATGTTTGTTATTTGCACAATATGCACACATAATTGTATATACTGTAAATTCATAAATTCAAATGTGATTTATGCATGATGATTTTGTCAGTTTTGCATCATTGATTTCCACCGGGGAAGATTTTGAAAGACAACCTTCATTTAGAATGTAGATATCTTGAGCATGCCAAATGAGGGACTTTCGGTCGAAAGGACTTTTCACTCACTCTCATGGAGAAGGCTATCCCGACCATTGATGCAGGATTTATAAGGACCACACTATCTCAATGTCATCATGTCAACGGGGTCCGAGTATTCTCGCAAGTGGTACGACTTTACCAATATGAGAGGTCTTTGTTGAAATTGTGATGAAGACTTGGTCAACGGCTCATCAAATGGGACCGTCGAAGTCAAGGCTCCTGAATGAAGTGCCACACGATCATCTCCGGGTTTGCAAGTCAAGAACCCTGCGAAAAGGGATAGAGTAATCTTGCTCGTACTTCTTCGAGTGATGCTTATGCACATATGAAATCTACGTTAATTGAAGTGCCCCTAGTCCGAAGAGACTTTTACAATGGGAATGTAACGTAGACTTGGCTCACATGCAAGAGGGTGAGAGTTGGTGATTGCCTTGGCATTTGTCACCGTCTTTCTTGTAAGATGGAGGTTCTATGGACCACAACAACTTTTCTTGGCTGTATTTTTTATTGGGGCGCGTTGGCCTCGCTTTTACCAGGCACACTGCTTTTTTCATGCCCCTATTTTTATTCCAGTTCTTCTTTTATGGGCATTGACCTTGCTCTTACCAAGTACACTGCTTTTTTATGCCCATGTTTTTTTCATTCTTGTCGTTAGAGGAACTAGCCTAGGCAAGTTCAATCACGACACTGTTGTTAGACTCTTGAGTCTTCGTCTTCAGCTAGCACTCCGAGCTATGCTGTTTAAATGGTAGTAACTTCTATTTTGTCTCAATGTGAGGGTAAAATTACAGACTCACTTGAGTTGTACAATGAATACAAGTGCATAGAGAAAGAATTGCTCTTCGTCATTCTAGGGCACTTAAATTAACGCGAGTGTTCATATGCAATAAAGACACTCAAAGATTGATGCAAGTGCAAGCAAGAGAATTCCTATCCTTTTCTCACCTCGTGATGTTGACTTGCCTTCAACTTGCCCTAGTGTAGGGTGGTTCTTTGACGGGGATAGGACAGAAACTTCACCGGTGTAAGGAGCTCAAAGGGGTGAGCAATGAAATGCCTCTCACTATTTTGGTTATCGTACCATTCGCGAGAGAACTCTTTACCCCGCAACCATGGAATCTTCGCACTCATCTCACAAGTGTATAGATGGGAGGTGTATGTAGGATATGGCTTGCCTTTCATCATTCCGACGCGCCTCATCCAACATGCTCAATTAATCTTGTATTCTTCATTTAGATGTCTATTCTAATAATTCTCAATGGAATCAATGATTTAGACAGACAAAATCATCATGCAAAAATCCATTTGGAAAAGGCATGCAGCATTTTAAACATGGTGGAGTTTGTACTTTCAAAACAAATGAATGGTTTTGGCTCAAAAAGACCTTCTTGGTAGCTTTAGGGTGGAACGGTATTAGTATTGATAAATTTTGAACATCAAAAGGGTTATTCACAAAGGGTGTCGATGGTTGTCCCTATTGATTAGGGATATGACACATGAATGATCAGCCAAAGATTAGGAATTTGATCGAGCATCTTTCTTTT
The DNA here is from genome assembly GCA_017140255.1 of Eucalyptus paniculata subsp. matutina. NCBI lineage: Eukaryota > Viridiplantae > Streptophyta > Magnoliopsida > Myrtales > Myrtaceae > Eucalyptus > Eucalyptus paniculata. The sequence continues at coordinate 32,350,417 of CM029435.1, forward strand.
TTGCCTCGTAGAAGAGAAGATGTACAAGTAGATCAATTAGTCCGGCCAAAATCAAATGTGAGTTGAGGCCTGAAGATTTTCTGTCATTTGCTTTGACGATACTTGAGACGCCATTTTGCTTGGGAGAGTTTGTCATGCCTCTCATTGATTTGTTATCTATGTTTTGTGTCAAGTGACCCGCAATAGATAAGAGGGAATGTGTTAGTCATGAACTCTTTTAAGAGTCGAATAATTGGAAGCGATACAACTTTACCCTTCACCGGTTTGCGGACGATTGGGTGAACCGAAGTGAGACGGTGACACGAAGTCCTATGTCCCTTGCTTCGTTAGGTCGATTATTCTCGAATTGGCTCCTGGATGACGCGTCCTTTTACACGAAGCCGGTGAATTTGATGCGGGTCATTTCCATGAACCTCGCTTGGCCAACATTGACCATCAAGTTTGGTTTTTGATTCCCAATGTTTCTGTCAATAGGGAAAATACGTCAAAAGCGAGTTCAGATAATGGGAGTAATGGAAACGATACCGAATTACCCTTCACTAGTTCGCAGATGATTGGATGGACTTGAAGTGCAAGTGGGACACGAAGTCCTATGTCTTTTGCTTCGTTAGGTCACCTGTTCTCTCGTAATTTGCAAGTGCAAGGAAGCAAAATTTATTATTATTATTATTTTTTTTACCAAGCGGCCAAGCGCCGCGTCGGGGATTTGAACCCCGACCTCGGACCTTTTGCTTCTTCCGGATACCACTCGGCTAGAGGCGCCGACGGTGTCCGTAGGGCGCTGCCTTTTTTTTTATTTAACCGAACCGGCTCCGGGACGACACATCCTTTAATACCAAGTTAGGTAAATCGATATGGGTCATTTGATTCGTCCAAATTAACCTTTAAGCTTGTTTCTTGAATCCTATGCTTCTTGTCAATAGGAGAAAATATGTCAAAAGTGAGTTCGAGATCGGGAGTATTGGAAACGATACCAAATTACTCTTCTCCAAAGTTTGTATTTGCTGACTCCTAGGGATATTTGAATATCGATGACGGCCTTTTCGTCTTGGCACAATTTGACATTTCTTTCGATTGGCCTTCCTCACTCATGGCCATGTATGTATGATTGATGGTTGTCGATTTATCTTCAACGCCTTCCTTCTGTGGAATTTTTCTTTTGTCTTTGGCTATATGACCATTAGCAGCATTGAGCAAAGTCATGTACTTCAAGCTTCTATGGAATCTAAGATGGACAATCAAAACCTCCAATTCTCTTATGGCAATTACTTCTTGCGAGAATATGCGTCGGAGTGAAGCTTCTAAATTCCAAAGTCATTGTCCGGGGTGTGGGGCTATAGATCGCCTTGACTGTCTAGATTTTCTCCCGTTGACAAGTAATCACTTAAAAGGAAGAGGAGGAACTCCTTCCTTATGTTGAAGTTGATCTTTGTAACATCTAGCCGTTTGGGCGCGTCGTGCGACAAGATAGTTCTTTGGCTTAGGATGGAGGTTTGGGCGGGAGTGAGGCATGTCATGGATGCTTCGATTTCAACCGTATGCCCGTACCTATTACTTCTCACCTTTTGTATCCTGTAAATAGAAAAGAGGGGTTGTCATTCTCAATATTATGTTAAGGGAATAAGACTTACCCTTTTTTGAAACGGGATGCTCCTTTCTATTTGCCCATGTTTTCTTGGCGGGGTGTCTTTGAATTTGGCGAGTTCACCTTCCGATGTGCCTGCTTCAAATGCCCTCGTCACACTAAGTCAAAGGGGACGAGAATGATCTTCGAGACATGAAGTGAATGAGTCGAAAGATAAACATGATTAAATTTATCATCTTATTTTAACAAAAACTTTCGGGTGATGAAATATTTTTTATTTTCAAAATACGTTTTGGGGAGAAAAAGCATGAGGAAGCCCGGCCCTCGGTATTCTCCTTGGATGATATTTTCTTTTCATGGTTGGATAACATCATTGGGCCGGTTTGGGATACCGCCTCATGCTTTCAAAACAAAATATTAGAACCGTACATTAGAGTACTTGAATGGAAAATACAACGGTAACACACTACACATGATAAGAAACATGAAATTATAAAAACAAGCAACACTCATGAAAACTCCTATGAAAAGGAGCACTTTGATAGTGCTGGTTTTGAAATCAAGCGCTTTGGGTTCCTCGCCTCCAAAGAGACTCGAAGTATTCGCATGAGAGGACCACTTCATTGAAGCTATGGAAATGCAACCCATGCAACCAACGGTGATGCTTGCGAGGTAAAGCCCTATGAACAGCTTTATCATTTCTTCTTCAGCCAGTTGAGGGTAAGTTTGCATCATAAAAGCCTCCCACCTCCTCGCATATACTCAAAAATCCTCCATTGGTCTTCTTCTAAAGTGAACCAAGTTCTCGACAAGGCGCTTCGGTCCCAATCTGGCTTTGATGCGATGCGGGAATGGAAGACAGCTCATTCCAATCTCTCATAAGGTAGATATCTGTGATGAACCATTGTAATGCAAGATCCCGTAAGACTCTTGGAAGGCCCGAGTTGTGAATGACATTGGGCCATAGTACCGACTCATTTCAGCATGGAGGTACCGCAAGTGGGCCACGGGGCAAGTCGTGCCGTTATATTTGCGTAGGTTAGGTATCCACATCTCTCCATGGGGGTCATGATCCTATGAGCGCAAGACGGGCTTGATGTATCTTGGTTAGGCCACTTGGTTTTCCCATTGCATATCTCGTTGTAGTGGTGAATTTTTCTGTTTCGGGAAAGTTGGATTCTACCGAGATTACCCCATTGCTTTCTTCTTGGTCAAAATTTCTGAATGAGGATGAAGTATTGAAACTATCCTCATGGTCGAGGACGAGTTTAGTACTTCGTTAGGATCGTAGCGGATAAAGACGTATGCTTCCTCTTCGACGGACCTTCATCCCCGGATGAGAGTAGGAAACAGTTATACGATGAATCGTCGGTTTCATTGTCGAAATAACGCTTATTTGGAAGTCCTTGGGATTGTATTCTAGGGCCGGGAAGTCTTCGGGGTTGTACTCTAGAGGATGGTGGCCTTCAAAGCTGTATTCTTGGGAATGCTCGAAGCTTTGGTGCGGTGGCTCGTTGGTAGATCTGCATTGATCTCGCTTAGGCTTTCTTTTCTTGTCTCCGGTCCAGACCTTTTGAGTAAGGCCCTTCGTTTTGCCAACTCGATCCTGTCCGGGGAAGTGAGAGATATTAGAGTGTCGCTCTCGATTCACTTTCTAGGTTGATAGGGGTTGGTATTCTTTGGACCCTAGCTCTTGGAGTAAGCTTGGGGAGTCATCCAGTCGTGCCCCGCTCTTGAACAGCTCGAGTCTATAATTTCGTACAAAGGCTCCTTGCCTTTCCTAGTGGGAAACTTTCCAATAACGGGGTGTTGCTAGCTGCCCATTTATCATGCAAGGCTTCATTGACATGCTCCTCTCCTATCTTATCGACTAATGGCTCCTTGTGCTCCGCAATCATTGGCTTTTCGTAGGGCAAGGTAATGTTAGGGGTGATGTCAACATTATACTCTTGGTGAAAAACATGAATTAGTTCCCTCCGGGTTTTAAGCGGACTAATCTTCCCGACAATATACCATCGCAAGACAGGCTACGGTCAAGCTCGATTGGTACGATTGAATCATCCTTCGGACCAAGTAGGCTTGCAAGTAGGTCTCGGGCGGAGGTATCAGACACCTTTCGCATTCGGGTGCTTTGAGTTCCTCGGGGATTTCAATGCCGACATAATTGGAAAGGTCTATGGGATTCCGCCCCGTAGCTGGTTTAACTTTTTCATGATCCTTCAAACTGTCTATGGTGCGGCTATTTTTCGGCAAATTTGCTGGCGTCATGACGGTGTTTGAGGCAACTATAGAGTTAGGCTCGGCTTGAGTGGATTTCATTTGTCTCGAGAGTTGTTGAAGGACAATGGACATTGTCCTACGCCGTCTTCAATGTTAATGAGACGATTTTGTACATCATTCGATCGGGTCCTATTGCATGAGGCCAATCACGGGCGATTGGTGACGGCGATTCATAATTACTGTTTGTTGTGAAAACAATGAATGAGCACGAAAGTAAACAAAGATTGACCCATGGCAATGGTCTAATTGCTTTTTTTATTTACCAAAAGAGGATTTATAGACTCGCCAACTCCTAACATCTAGAACTTGAAATTGAAAAGACAGGATGAAATACTAGATATTAAACAAGAGTTCCTAAACAATGGGACTAAACTTTAACACTATCTACACTAAGGGGCACATGATTGCTAATTTATATGTGACGGGAGCCTTGTTCTTGCGAGGACGCCTACTTCCTTAAACCGGCTCCGAGGTGTGCATCTAGTCCATTCCGAAATCTCTCTCCATGAGCCTACCGCTTGCTCGTGCTAGCTGCTTCGCCGATTGAGTGAGGGACCGATGGCTTCCATTTTGCCGGGATACGATGGTTGTGGATGTAGGCCGCAGAGGCGTGGTGGGCCTTTTCTTCTCCCTTAAGCCCTTCGGGTACCACGATCCTTTTGCGATGGCATTTGTCCCAAGCTTCTTCATAAATGCCAACCATGTATTCAAAATTTTGATGAGTGAAGAGAAGTGGAGGGATCCTCTTCTTGAAAGATGGCGGGATCTCCTAAAGGGCTCCATACTTGTCGTGCCACCCTTTGTGGGAAATAGGAAAAAGCACCGGTGAGGCCGAGCAACGAAATTGGATGGCGGCGCTTGAAAGCAAAGCGAGCTCTCTTTTCATAGAACCAACCAGCACACCATTGGAATGCCTCGGGAGTCGGGTCTCTTAGGAAATTTATCCAATTTAAACAGCTTTGATTGGGAATATACGGTCCTAAAACCATAAATTTTTGTAACGGATTTTCGAAAGCATTTGTCTCGAACGATCGCATGAAATCTCGGAATTCGCTTAAGTGAGAAAAGAAACTTGTAAAATTTCAGGAGATGCTCGCATGATTTTCTCGTGTTGTCTTTAAAACGATTAAAGGACAAAAAAGTTTCAGTTAAAATCATGTTGACATAATTTTGCCCCCTCAAGATTTGATCAACTATCCATGCCATCGTAGGACTTATGACATTTCTTTGATGGGGGAAAATGATGAAACCAAAAAGCCCAGGAGGAAAATCTCGCTTTTTCGGGTCATAGGCTGATTTTGAAAACAGGCATTCATGAATTCTAGCGGGCAAGTATTATGGTTGCCTTCAAGAATTTGTCTCATGACATGGATTTCGGTTCCTAAAAGTCGCGCTAACCCTTGCCACGGGAGAAAGCCCGTCGATGGCCTAACAAGCTTTTTCTCGAGAGGCATTCCGGTGATGATGTTGTATTCTTCGAGTTGGGGTTAGCTCAAACCCATAAAAGTAGTTGTCTTCAAGCACCGAGAGATGTGCCATGGCTCGTATGACTTCGGGACGAACAGTGATTTGAATCAACGATAGGAGATGACCGATTTTGGCTTTCACGCGCTCTTGGGCAAGCTGATCCAATTGACCCCACCATCCGAAGAGTTCCGCTTTGGGAGCGGGGAATGAATTGGATATTGTCTTTCCCCATCGCACATAAACTGGAATTTGAAAAGCTTATCCTAAATTGCCATGGGCCAAATAAAAAGATTGAGTAAAAGTAAAGAAATCACTTTGCTTTTAAGTAAAATGGCAAGTATAAAGACATACAGATGGGACGTGCGGCTCGATTTCTAACTCGAAGGCTTGATGAAATTAAAAGAGTATCCGCCCGGCGTAGCCTCTCGCGTTAAAGCATACCCCCTTAACCTCGGCTAAGAAATTCGGGGAAAAGAAAGGCAACCTCTACATCGCAGTCTCGCGTTCGAGGTCGTATCTTTCCTAACACCATCCTAGAAATCCTATGGCGGCCCAGTCCGGCCGGGTTGTGTGTGCTATGTGTAGTGCTAAAACAGTATAGCATGCATAACAATTTGTAATCACAAGATAATCTATTTTAAGCAAAATTGAAATGAATTTCTAAGCTTTTGACCTGCATAAAGAAAAAAACTTAAGTCAGTAAAGAATTTAAACAAGACAAAAATGGCTTAAGTCTTCAATGTCCCCAGCGGAGTCGCCAAGCTGTCGCGACCTCTTTTTTTTCGGCGCCCGCAATCGAGTACGGGCGCCTAAGGAGGCTAATGGCTCGGCTGAATTTAATTATGCCCGGACTCTCCCAAGTCCACCAATTCACGACTTTAATAGTCTAAATTTTTAACCTGTAAATCAATTTTTAAAATGGAGTCGCCACTAATCGATTTGGGGTGGGTTGATTAGAAACCCAAGTGAAGTATCGGGAGAAATACTCACTCTGCGCAACCAGAGAAATTAGGATCGGGGACTTGATTACACTAGCTAATCACTAATGCCCTTTCGGTACCTAATCTTGTTTAAACCCTAAGGTTTTTGGATGTTCGAGGGATTTTCCATGCATTTTTTGGGAGGAAAAACATTTTTTGAGTCATTTTTTAATTTTTTGGACACAAAAGGGATTTTTGGTATTTTTTGGAAAAATATAAGTCTTTTTGGCTTTTTCTGAATTTTTTGGCTTTTTCATGAAATTTTGACTTTTTTGGATTTTTGGCATTTTTTGGAAAATATGGAATATTTTTTGATTTTTTGATTTTTCGGAAAATAAAATAATTTTTTTATATTTTTTTAATATTTTTGGAAAATAAATTATTTTTCATTATTTTTGAAATATTATATTATATTATAATGTAAAAAACGAACCGGGTCGGATCCCTGGGTTGGGTTCGACCCGGGTCATCCATTCGGCCCGACTCGGATTTTTTGGCTGTTTTTCTTTTTAAATGTAAAAGCCCAAGCCCATTTTGACTTGATTTCATAAAAAATCCTAGCCCAATAGTTACCCGGCCCACGCGAACAAAAACAAACTAGGCGGAAACCCTACCCGTGTCAACCCGGATCCGCCCCGACTTCGACCCGCCTTCCCCTTTGCCGACGGCTTGCGGCCGCGACCCGACTTCAACGGAACCCTACCCGGCCGCGACCCACGCCCGACATTCGGTCCGGCTTCTCCTTCGCGGTCGGCTTTCCGGAGCCCTCGGGTTCGTCATCGCTGCGGCGGAGGCGGCCGAGCTTGTCTCGATCTAAGCTCGGGCCTCCGTCGGCACCGCCTTTGGGTTCCGCCCAGTCGGCTATCGTGGCCGATTACGCCGTCCATCGCCGTCCGTCGCCGCTGGTCTGCAGATTCAACCGTGGTGCTCGTGTGGGGATTTTCGTCGAACGCCGGAGGACTCCGGGCGATAGGGGCGGGATTGAGCCCATTCGGGGTCGGAATCGTGACGGGGTTCCGAGCGGACGAACGGCGGAGACCGGGGAGGAGACGACGGATGGTCGGGGCCGGAACTTGCGTGAAGCCAACGGCCACGAATCCCGGCCGGACGAACCCGGAAACGGACCAAGAAGAAGAACGAACCCTAGCTTACCGGATCTAGGTAACGACGCGAGCGCGGGCGTCGGCGGAGGCGGAGCGGCGGGGACGCCGGGCCAAGCGTCCGGCTGCGCACGGCGAAAGCCCTCGTTGACAGCCTCCTTTTTCTACGAAACCCTAGATCTCAGCCTCGACTTCCTTCTTCACCCTCGGATCTAGCCCTCTCTCTCCGGGTTCGCTTGCCGCCGGCCTCCCCGATGTCTCTCGGTGGGAGGTCGTTTAAGCTCACGACCCGCTCTCTCTCTCTCGCTCACTCTTCAATCTTCCCCGAAGTCTCTCCGGGAAGGTTTGGAGCTCACGATTGGATTTCTCGCGCGCTCGCTCTTTGAGTCTCCTTGAAGTCTCTCAAGGGAAAGTCTCCGAGCTCGTCGTGCCTTGCCATCGTTGGGAGAAGCCTATTTATAGGCAAGGGGTGGCCGGTCGATGGAGCTTCGACCGCCGATCTTCGCATGCCGAACCGCCTCCGCCGGCCGAACCAACATCCCATCCGAGCTCCTCCACAAGGCGTGCTCGACATTGAAGGAAATCCATGATGGCACCCGAGATCTGCCTCTTCGGCCGACGTCGGCCTACCCTCCTCGGCCATAGGTTGTCTTAGAGCGCGTCGCCGTCGCTGCGCGTGAACTACGAGGCGGAGAAGGAAGGAACGAGGAAGAAGAAGAAGGAAGAAGAAGGAGAAGGGGGGGGGGCAGATCGTGAGAGCCCACGTGAAAAAAGGGTGTGGGCTTCTTTTTTGCTTTTTCTTGTTTTTTATTTGTTGTTTTTGTTATTTGTTTTGTTTGTTTTTGGTTTTTTTTTATTATTCCAAAAAAGACAAAATAAATAAAATAAAAACTTAATTAATAAAATAAAATTAACCTAATTAAAATTGAGGTGTCAACAGGAACGTGCAATGTTCTACTCTTGCATTTCAAGAACATCACACCCCATAAAGAATTGCTCAAATCCCCTAGTATATTCTTCAATACTCATTCCATGTTGCTTGAGGGAATTTAGGTTAAGAAACAAGTCTTGTTTGTAGTTCTCGAGTGAGGACCTTTCCTTCATAAGTTTCTTAAGCTTTTCCAAGATTTAATTCTACCTTTTCTTCCCTAGTTCTTTGATTCTTTAGGTTTTCTCACCAAAAGAAAGCATACTTCTTCAAACTTGAGGATAGCAACCTTGTATATCTTTTTGTCCTTGTATGAGTGGAAGTCAAATACTCGTTGAGCAGCATGTAGCCAATCCACAAAGCCATTTTGATTAAGGCTACCCTCAAATTCTAATGCCTTTACTTTGATCACAAATCATTCTCCTCTTGCCTTCTTTTTCTCCTCCTAACTTGATAATCTGAATCGGTAGAGTTGCTTCTAGCGTCATTTGATTCATCCCTAGGGTTTAGATAAGGATTTGTATCGTCACAGCGTGGTCAATTAATAAGAGGTCTCTCTAGATGCTTTTGTCTCATACGATTCTGCTCAGGAAAATTGCCAAAAAAATCCTAAAACTATTGTAATTTTTCCAATTCAGTCTTAAACTTTAATTCAATCCATCCGACCAAATTTGGCCGGTCAACATTGACATGAACGCCAATCGGCATCGAGAGGATAATTTTTTATTAATATTTTATTTTTTCAATTTTATTTTTTCCTTTTTTTTCTTTTTTTTTCCTTCTCCCTCCTTCTTTCTCTTGCTTCACAATCGGCCAAAGAGGAGAGCCGGTCATCAGCCGGTGGTCAACTTGCCTCACCATCATTGGGCGAGGGCGAGCTCACCCAGCCACCGGTGAGGTGAGCTCCCCCGGATCTAGCAAGGGCTTGCCTCACTAGTGGATAGCAAGGCTGACCTTGCCTATGTCCGGTGAGGCAGGCCTCGCTAGTTGATTGGCGAGGACGAGCTCGCCATTGGCTGGCGACTAGCCCTCCCTCAGCCGATGGCTAGAGAAGGGGAAGACGGAGAGAGGAGAAAAAGAAAATAAAGAAAATAACATATTATTAAAAGATTGTCCGTCAACTAGTCAAATTTGGTCGGATTGATTGAATTTGCACAATTACAAAAAATTTAGGACTAAATTGATAATAAAAAAAAGATTTAAGATTTAATTAGAAATTATAATAGGTTTAGAACTTTTTTGATAATATTCTCTATTTTCCTCTGTGGCATGATTTCATCTTCGGTTGTGTGTTTCCTCTCCAAAGTGAAGTCTCTTGGAACCTAATCAATCACTTTATTTTTTTGGACAAGAGTAACAAACGAGGAATGAAGGAATCCTCTCAAATTAGTTCAGCCTAATCAAACACTTTCATTTTTCTTTCCATTTTAGACCCAATCTTTAGGATTCCATTTCCTTTTCCTCCTTGCATCTACACATTGTGCTCCCTTCGCATGGTTCCGGTTCGCTATTCCATGGCCAGTGACTATACAATATCTCTATATTACAGCACGCACTTTTCACTCACTTCAAAGTTGCATTGTCGGCCGAACTGAACCTTTGAACGAGGAACGAGGAGAGACGCAGACAGGCAGAGAGGTGGAATGATGAGGGCATGTGACTGGGCACGAGGAGGGGAATCGAAGCTGGGACTCCAGCGCAATGGAGTAATCATTAGCACGCAGTGCCGCCCCCAGACGGCGTAGGGGGAGACATCGACCAGACAATAGTATATATATATATATATATATAGATAACCACAGGCCAATCGAAGAAACATGAGCCAATCCAAACTCATGTCCATGTCCATGTCAGAAATCTCGTTTTCCCACAACTTCTAACTTACCTTTTTTCCCCTTTTAAAAAAAAAAACTAAAAGGTTTTTTATTAAAAATTATTTGTCCACCCTTGGTCTGTGTTCGTGAATTGGAATGTGGAATTTGGTGGCCCACGTTATACCCAGGTCGGTAAAGGTGCATTTATCGATACTCGTCTGGTTAATTGAGTGATTAAGAAATAAATTTGCGTTTGAGCGTCAATGAGCGATCTTACAAAGTGCAAATTCTTTCGTGTTTGGACCATCAATTCGGGTTTTGACTCATCAATCCAACATACTAGCGTGTTCGTACTTAACTTTAGAATCTTTGAGACCTCTTGCCATCGTCATGTCTTTGTCCCTAAATTTGAGCTTTACCTGGACTAGCAGTGGGCCGATGTCTGGTTAAATTTGGTGAAGCAGAGTGAAGCGAAGCTTGGCTCGTGGGCTCCCAAAAAAGACAAGGAGAAGCCCTGTTCCTCATAATCAATGAAGCACCCGTAAGCTTTTAGGTCTCATATGACCATGGCCACAAGCGTAGCCATCTGCACGTTTAGGTCTATTTGCAAAGAGCTTCTATGGACCTGAATCTAGAATTATCTGTAATCATAGTCGTTGATTCTTACGAAATTAATGTGATTTATGTGGTCAATAACTGCGATTGACCCGATCCATGAAGCCTCAAGTGCAGGCAAGCCTCACTCCCTAATGAGCCCTGCCTATTCCGACGATCTATTAACAACCTAGCCAAGAGCTTGGATCGAGTCACTTGCCTCTGATCTCTTCGATCCTAAATAATGCAAACGTCACCTTATACATTGTTGTATACAAGAATGCTGCAACTGTGAAGAGTTCGCCAAATACCATAGACAAACTACCGTGCCCCATTTTCTCAATTGTAATTGGTAAGAAAAAGAAGTTATACCGGACAAGCTCCTTTTGTTCCTTTGGCATTAGCCAAAAAAGATAGTATGGATGTTCCAGTCCCAACCAATGATCTTCCATTGACGGACATGCTGCTACATGATTTGAGCCGATTAGCCTCAGCAAAGTAATGGAATGGGCCTCCATTTCACTCCAAAGGGATTATATATTCTCAACCTGATGCGCCTTCAAGTAAATCGGCCCAATTTAATACGTCCTAAGCTGGTCAAATGGAGCTGGACAGAGTGACAAGGCCTTGTGTAGCAACTAGAGTCTAGACAGATGAAATTTTCGAAGTTGAGAAGCATGAGATCTCGAGTTCGACCTCGGCTCACCGTAACCCTTTCGAGTCATGCAGAAAGCTTAACACCAAGTAAATGACAGATCGGTTTGTTTACTAAGGCTGTAATTTTCCGGGTAGGCTAAAAAGGGCTATAAACAAGAATTAGGATGACAGAATCTCCGCGTTTACATGAAAAAAGTGCCATATATCGGCGCATGAAACGCATTGGTTTCCTCATACATTTCTAGCCTCTTTGAATGTTTCCATGCTATTGGTGGGCTAGATTGGGAAGTGTAGGTGGGTTTTTCCGGAAGACGTGCTTTCTGCAGCGTTCGAAGATGTTGTCATACATAAGGTCGAATTGAACTCCGGCTCTCTCCCGATTTATGATGAAAAAGATGTGATCCGCTTCCACAATCTTGTAGTACCTGCAGTTGCACAAACGGTGACAGAATCTGTAAGGTGAGAAGAGAAATGATCAAAGCAAGTGAATTCAGACGTATGGAAGGAAAAAAACAAATGATAAATTCCTGAAGGTATCAAAATTGGACTCTTAAGTCTTGCAAACAGTCATTTGAGGAATCAGCATTCAAGATTTTAATCTACCGAATGCCGAGCAGGTTCGGAGAAAAGATGGAATCCACTGAATAATCTTTCAGTACAGAATAGACGTTGGAGCATATACAACCCAACAAAAGTTATATCCTTTGTTGATGAAAAATCAGGGTTCGCAACACATTACAGATTATCGTCTTCCTTTAGGATGATGAGGAAATGATGGTGTGAAGAACTACTAACCAGATTCCAGACTGCAGAGGTTGGCACTCGGAATCACTCTGAACAAAACGACTTGGGTGTTCAACTGGGTAACGCGGGTGTGTCATAGATATGGTGTTCAATGCTCCATCGTTGTCCCGCCAATCCTCGTCCCTGTGCATATACATTTAGGAAGAAAATGAGTCATCCACCTTGGCCAATGCAGAATAAGATGAATCTTACGTGTATCTTACAGTGGCCTAATGGTTGCTTCAAATCAGAACAACGTTCTTCATTATTATATGCAGAAGCAGCAGAACAAAAAAAGAAATACCAGATGGAACATGAAAGCTCTGAAAATCAAGATTCCTTTTTCCAACGGCGTGAAAATTCTCTTCATTGTGCGAAAGCAGTTTTTGTTTTGTTTTTTGTTTTTATTGTTTTTTGGGTCAAGTACTAAACCAAATTAGGCAGGTGACTAACAGGTGCTTTGGCCTGAAGGTGGGTATGAATCGGAACACATGGTTTCTATTGCCTAGTCAATTTGATATGTGTTGATTATAAGTTATTATTATTGCCTAAACGGTTGTTTCAAATCAGTACAGAGATCTCAAGGATCATATGCAGGAGCAGCCAAACAGGACAATAATTTGGGATAGGATGAGAAATCTAGGAAACTCACAATTTCTTTTTCCAACCATAAGAAAGCTCTCTTCATTGTACTAAATAAAATTAGACAAGTGCAAGATTGTTTGTTTTAAATATGAGAGTTACGATGCTGAAAATGAGCATGCAACTCTAACCTCAACACGAAAAGTACCTGTAACCTTTGTAAGGCGGGGAAACATCTGAAGGATGACGCCATTGGCTCATCTGCAACACCCTTATAAAAAGCAAAGGGTGGATCCCAAGTATGCTCGATGGAACGGTAACTCCCATGATCTTCCGAGTAGCTGAAGTAGTATGTGTCAGGAAAAGTATGCAGATGACTGTTGAGTTGTATTGACCCTTGGATTGTGAGGTCAGGGAGAATCCAATCCCCTGAAGCGAATGGGCCTGCATTCCTCATTAGGCAGTCAACCAGACCCCATACGCCTGTTTTCTTCCATGACATGTTGAAGTGATCGAATCCGAAATTGTAGTAATGTTTAAGCCAAGGAATGTCAAACCAATCATATATTATCACTCCAAGACGGCAAAGCTGAAGCAGACAAATTGGTTTCATGGAGCGCCCGTCCTCAGGTCTGCAGTAGAACAGCACAATGACAATTTCATACGAAAAGTTTCAAACTTGGTCAACCTAGATCCAGAGGCACTAAGCAGAAGTTAAAGGACCTATAATACAAACATAGACTACTGTTTGATTATCTGATTTTGTACGCAAACTTAATGACATTCTGCATAAGTGACATCACTGAGCAAATTAAGTCATAAAAAGTTAGGCACTCCTCACTTCACATAAACATCAGAGTCACTCCTCACTTCACATAGACATTACCATTCACTCCTCACTTCACATAGACATTACCATTCACTCCTCACTTCACATAGACATTACCATTCACTCCTCACTTCACATAAACATCACAGTCATGTCTTGCTTCACGTAGAGTTCACCATTCACTCATCACTTCACATAGACATCACCATTCACTGCTCACTTCACATAAACATCATCATCAGGATAATAAATTCCAAACTAACTTTTGGATCACAACTGGAAAAGTTTACATTAGAAAGCAACATGATAACAAAACTGCTTCAGCTCAAACTTACTGCATTCCATCCAAGTAGGTCCTAGTGGTCCCATTGAAAGCTCCAGACAATGAAGTAATGCTCAAGACCCAGTTCTCAGATGTGTTCTCATATCCCTTAAATGCCTGAAATAATCACGTCAAATTCACTGCATGACACACCTAGAAGCTATTAAATCATACTTTTCATTATGAAGATCACACGGTAAAATCAAAATTTTGGACCGACCTTATCAGCTAGCATCTGTTGCAAAACGCGAACAACCTGTGCTCCCGCTGAATGGCCGACAAAATGAATAGGATGATCTTCATCCCATTCAGGGTAATGCCCTGCATCATCCGATTCATGCACATTCCTCAAAAACATAACTAGACAACCTAACTATGCAAGCACTTCAATCAACATGATCGCCAAAGAGAAAAGAGTTCAAAACAAAAGCGAACCTTGTTCATAAATCCGTCCGAACTGCGAGTGCCCGCAGGCTTTACTGTGTTCTTCGCCATAATCGACCTGCCCACCTTTTAAATAATAGAAGAGTTCGCGGGCCCTGAAAAGCGCAATTCCTGATTTAGTTTTTCCACTTAGCAAAGAAGCAATAGCTCAAATGTATACGAGCTCGAAAAATCTACTGATCGCCACACACACCTATCGTAAATGCTGGTGAGAGACCCCAAATCAGGCACCAGAACTCTCTCGTCTTTCTTCTCCGCCCCAGGCTTTTGTTATTTTTAATCATTAGTATAGCAAAAACATTCTAGTTATAAATGACTTTTGTAATATTAGGCTAGTGGGCCCCAAAAGAAGATAAAGAAAAAGAAGTTGAAAAGTCAATAAAGCAAAAAGGAGAGGGGAGAGGGCTCGGCTAAATAGAAGCTAAGAGGTCCCTCGACTAGAAAGAAGAAGAAGAAGAATACTGATGTGACATTTTTTTTAAAATTAATTTCTCTCTCTTACTTGTCATTTTTAATTATTTTCTTCTTTTAATCTTATTTAAAATAAATTAAACACTAAGAAAAAGGCCAAAATTTTATTTGAAAAATAAATAAAAATAGGAAAAAAAGAAAAACAAATGCGGGGCTCTCTTATAGGGCCCGCCACCACCAATGCCCATCACGGAGTGGCTAGCGAAGGTTGTAAACCCTAAGTGACGCCAGCCATTACTTGGTGTCGGCAACCCTCACTAAGTCGATGCGAGGCCTTGTCAAGCCCAAGTGAGGGCAAACGAGGCTCGCCTAGATTTGGATTGAGGGCGCCCAATTCTAGGTGAAGCAGGCCCTTGCTTGGCCTAGCAAAGTTAGTTTGCCCTCACCGAGAATTGGGGAGGGTTGCTAGCCCAAGGTGAGAGTCGTGTCGCCCAAACTTGGGTACCCAATTCGAGGCAAGCCTTCTTATGCCGACGAGGGCTAGGCCAAGCCAGCCACCCTCACCCGGGGGTTGATGATGGGCGGTGGTGGCAACACCCCATTGGAGAGGCCCCTATCTTTGTTCTTCTTTTTTTTCGAAGTTTTTAAAAAAAAAAAATTGAGCCTTTTTGAGTTTTTTATATTAATTTAAATAAGATTTAGAGAAGAAAATAATATAAATTGACAACTAGGAAAGAGAAACTAATTAAAAATGTCGCGTTAGCATTTTCTGTTATCCAAATTAATGGTGTTAATGGAAGGACTGAATTAAATAAATTTGATTTAGAGAAGAAAATAATATGAATTGACAACTAGGAAAGAGAAACTAATTAAAAATGTCACGTCAGCATTTTTCGTTATCCAAATTAACGGTGTTAACAAAGGACTGAATTACATAAATTTGACAAATTTTAGGACATGATTGCACTTTTTAAAAATTTTGAGATTCAATTATACTTTTGCGATAAGTCTTATGTCTTTTAGTGAAATTTTCCCTTTCTTTTTTTCCCCTTCTTTCTCCGTTGATCATCGAACCTTAAGAAAAAAAAAGCCAGCAGTTAGCCGCAAGCAAGGGTTTGCAAGGGGCGACTTCACTAGTCTTGGGCTAGGCTTGCTCTCGCTAGATTCAACGAGATTTCCAGCAACCAATAGATGAAAAAGGAAAAAGAAAATAAATTAAGAGAAAATAAATTGAACTTTTTTTAATAAATATAAAGATTGACTACATTGGCGTCAATTGTGCCCATAGAATGAACACCATTAACGTGAGTGATTTTCAGTCAAAATTAGTTAGAAAAACTAAATTCATGATCAAATTAGCCAAATTAAAAGATTTGGGAATGAATTGGCATTTGAACAGTAGATTTAAAACATTTTTAGTAATTTTCGCACTATTGATCACTTATCAACAAAAGAGATTTTAATGGACTTTAAGAAAACGATTTTAATTAGGTCATATCAAGGGGTGCCTCTAAACACTTATTATGCATTTTTAATTAGAAATAATCTAATTTTCAAATTAATTATTACATATATCAATAGATGGAACATTACATAGTTTCTTCTCTTTTTCTTTAATTTTAACTCAGTACATAGTGACTTAGGGTGCGCATGGTAACGCTTTTACTCCGAGAAACGGTTTCTTTTCAGAAATAGTTCTTTTCTATTTCTACTCCGAGGAACAATTTCTGAGTAAGATAAAATGTTTGGTAACTACACAAAATTTTTATTATTGAAATAGAAAAATAATAGAAATACGTTTGATACGATTTCTTATTTTTTGTATTTATTTTTTTTAATTTTTGCTCATAGATCGCCGATCGTCGCCCGGTGGTCGGCGGCGGGTGGCGACGAGTGGTGACGCGTGGCGACGAGCGGCGGTGATGGCGGTCGGTGGCGGTCGTTGGCGGTCAGTGGCGGTCATTGGCGGTCGGGGTGGCCGGTGGGCTGTGAGCAACAACGACAACAATCAGGCGGCCACTCAAGGCCGCAGCAAGCAAGAATAACAAAAGAAAAAAGGAAAGAACAAATTGGCTTATTTCTAGAAATTGTTTTCAGGAACAAGAAATTACTTTTTTTTTTTGTTTCTTGTTTATGTTCCAAATCTATTCCCCGGTTACTTTTCTATTCTAGAGAATAGAAAAATAAATTGGCGTTACTAAATGAATTCTTGTTCTTTTTTTGATTCGGGAAGAAAAGAATAAAAATTGGAAGAAACATAAACGTTACCATGCATGCCCTTGATTTGAGGGTGTGACAATTTAGTAGGGATGACAAACTTCGACAGGGCAAACTTATGCAGAGAATCCCAATCCGACAAAGCATAAACATGAATAAACATGAATAACTTGAAAACGACACGGCTTACAAATTTTGACCCCGTTAATCATGCTAATCATTTTCATCATATTGGACCAAACTTTGACTTTTTTTGCAATGCCATGAAAACTAACGCCAGCATAATGGCACGATGGAAAAGCAAATTACTGCAGTCCCTTCACAAAATCAATTAATAGCCAAAGGTTTTGTCTTCTTTTCTTTTCTTTTTTTCTTTTTTGTCAAGTTCAGTAAATTTATATTATTTTCCTTTCAGCTTGAACTGTTATTTAGTGAGAATTGTGGTTCTAATGTACAAAATTCCTGAAAAAAAAAATTAGTGGGCTGATACTTTTGACTTTTTTTCTATCATTGTTGCAAGTTGCAAAAGAATTAACCAAATCCAACTGCTGGCCATTGCCATATTTGTAGCCTTCAGAATTAAGAGGGGCATACCAATCTGGAGGGACAAGTAGTCGTGCAAGAATTCCCTCTCTTTTCTCTCTATGGAGAATATATTCGAATCATTAAATCTTCGAAATAATAGGAGGAGAGAACATCAGGTGCAAATTGGATCTGATCTTTATTCTCTGGTTGGCTATATAAATGATGCAGGAGTCCGAAACCAAAGAACGACAGAGAGAGAGCTAGGGTTTAATTGGGAATAGAGGCCTCGACATGAAGATAAGAGTCTCAGTTTGGTAGCCAAGGATGATTAGCCTGCTCCAATGAGAGAAATGTTGTCAATAAAATTGCAAGACCTTTTTGGAAATGTTGTGGGGCTTCGTTGCAGGCTGTCTCCTTTGGCTAGCTAGACAGGCTCTTCTCTTTCATGTTAGGCTCCATCTTCCCCGACAGTATTAGAGGTTTCATCGATATGGTTACGAGACTGTTCGTCGAGGAAAACGGTTAATCGAGGAATGGATTGTTCTTCTAAGGAAAAGATGTTCAATTGGCGGTCGGTGAAGACTCGGCTTCTCTAGCGATGAGATCATCAAGGTCGGTCGGGAAAACCCGATGCCCGTTTCGAGGTACGGTATTTTTTGCTAAGTTGCCAATATCTGAATATCTTGTCGTCCAT
Source organism: Eucalyptus paniculata subsp. matutina (assembly GCA_017140255.1). Classification (NCBI taxonomy): domain Eukaryota; kingdom Viridiplantae; phylum Streptophyta; class Magnoliopsida; order Myrtales; family Myrtaceae; genus Eucalyptus; species Eucalyptus paniculata. Next base: position 32,368,629 of record CM029435.1, read on the forward strand.
GCTAGACCCCGTTTTAATTTTTCTTTCTCCTATGGTCCCCAAATGAGGTTTTGAAACTACCTTGTAAATATGTCGTGGGGGCAACGATGTTCATTTCAGCACCAAATTAAGGATTTTGTAAGCTACATCGATGTTGATGGATCGATTGAAGTAAACTAACGAATCCTTCTTTTCATAAGCTTTCCCGATTTACCAGTTCCTATGTTGATACTTTCGCTGAATTTTAAAGATCCTAAAAGATTACATAACCAAATCCTCTCTCTCTCTCTCTCTCTCTCTCTCTCTCTCTCTCTCTCTCTCTCATACCCTCAGCTATTCATGCTAATATGAATTAAATTTTTCTTTAAAAAATGGGGAAACATAAGCAAGATATGACTCTTTCCTTATGGCCAAATCATCTTCGAGATCGAGCAGTTTCGACTTCCCGAGCCCTGATCTCAGGGATTTACAAAGCCCCCGAACCCGAACAGGAAATGATGGGAAACGATGGTTTTCTGAAAAAGGGGAAATCGGATCACCTTCCAGTCGGAGCATAACTTAGCCCCTTTAAAAGTTCCAGCAAACGTAGCTTATGTACTTTACATGATTACCTCGTGGATTCCATCGCTTGTGATCTCATCATCTGACTAAGAAAAATATAATTTAACAAACAAAAGGGCATCGCTACTTTAATGGTCTCCGTTATTTATTTTTTATTTTTTTCAGAATAACGGAGATCTGTTGACGGTAGATGCCTTTCGCAAGTCCAAGGCAATATACGTTGATGGCGTATGAGGTGCTTACTATATGTATTGTGAGTGTCTTTGATTTGGTGATACTATTTATATTTAACTTAAATTATTTTAGTTAACGCATATGTAACTTTTTGCCTTTTTCTGTAAAGTCTAAAATGTCAGGAAAATTTTAGTTGATTACAAAATAAAAATAAAAATTATAAGTCAATATGCATGTCAAAAAAAAAAAATATTCTGACAAATTGAATGCCAGCCAATCTTTGATTTCTCTGTTTCTTTTTTTCTTTTCCCTTTGTTTAGACCATACATATTTGACACAAATTGTAAATTAAATTACCTAATGTATCAAAGAAATGCTTATTTTTGGAGAAGATTCTTGGTTTTATTTCTTTTATAAACTTTCGTAAGTCTCTCGTATCAATAATAATTTGAGTCATCAATATCATTCACTACTGAACTTTATTAAGGATGTGTCTTTTACTTGACTTGACAAATCATTAAGGTTGATGTGACCCATTGATTTATATATTTAGCTTTTTCTTCGATCTTCTTTTTGATCTTGATCATTTTTCTATACTCGATTTCGTTTCATATAAGATCACAGCCGCACAGTCCCCAATCTTCTTTGCATTCGTACCATAATTTGATTTATACAAGGTCCAACATGATAGCTTCAATCTTCTTTTGCAAGAGGATAAATAAGTTGTCCATTGGTGCGGAATGATGGTGTGGATGAAATTGGTCCGTCACCTTTTGAGATTAACGGTACCGTCCTTTTATCATTTTCCAAAAACAAAACCATTTTTTTAGCCTTTTTTTGGTCCTTTCCTAAGAGTCATAAATAAACAAAGGAAAGAACTGACTCAATCAATCGACCACGACGGGGTCCCGGTGCTCCTCGCCCGAGATAGCGGCCTCCATGGCGGCCAGGGGGCTTAAGTCCCTCTCGTCCTCCTGGAACATCTTCATCAGGTTCTTTGAGAACCCGCTCACCAGCGCCACCCTCGCCTGCTTCGCTGCCACCGCCGTTGGCATCGAGTCCCTCAGATTCCAGAACACGATCTGCAGCACCGCCGCCCCGTACCCACTCTTCCCGAACTTCCTCCTGATCGCCTCATAGTCCGTCTCCCACTGGTTTGAGGAAGCCTGGTCGAATTCCATGTCGCTGAACACAAATACCTGCCGGACCATCTCCCCAGGCCTCAGCTTCCCCGTGGTGGCCACCTCTAGAATCCTATCGTAGACGCCCCGGAAGTTGGTGTTGAGATCAAAGTCCATCTCTCTGATGAATTCGGTCTCGGAGAGCAAGCCTTCGCCTTGTATCGCGTGAAGACGAGGGCGCTGACTGCATGTGATTACCTTGCCCTTCCACAGCTCTCGGCTAAGTTCCGACACCAACAGCCCGAGCACCACTGACACCTTCATCGGCGTCCTAACGTGCTTCCCGAGACGTCACACACAGCGATGCAGTTCTTCAACTTCCCCTCCTTGGATGGATCCTCCACCATCCGCTTCCACAAGAGCTCCGCGAACTCGCCCCCACCGGGGTCCTCAAGTGAAGGCTACAATCTCATGAGGGAGTGTTGGAGGTTTGTTTGTAAAAATAAACTAAGTGCTTTTTCCTCCTTGTCCTAAATAGAAAAAGTGAGAAAAAGTGGGCCAATTAATAAGTGATGAATTTTTTTTTGTATAGCTAAAGGAATGATTGGGTGGGGCTAGACCCCACCATACCTAGCCCCGTTATATTCACGTGCGGGTGTGCGATTTTGGCGCACTTAACACACCTGCGGTTTAATTAGTACTAATCCATTTTGTTATTTTATTTTAATATTTTGGTTATGTTATTAATTTTAATCAATTCAAAGGTTGCCTATTGTTTATGAGAATTTTCGGAAATAAAAAATAAAAAATGAAAAATTCGAAATTTTATTTATTTAAAAAATAAAAAATAAAAAATTATTATTCCGAGTTTTGTTTGTGTCTTTTCAAGACAACCTTTGGAAAAATTACTTAATCAGTTTGCAACTTTTCCTGAAGCGTTGCGATTGTTCGGCTTTCGACTTCTTCCGAAGGGTTGCATTTGTTTATTCGAACAATTTTCTAAAGGGCGTGTTTGCTCATATTTTTTTGAAAACTTTTCACAAAGAGTTGCATGTGTTTTAAGATTGTTATATATATATACTTGTCGTTTTTCAGAAAAAAATAGTGATCATTTTTTTTTTTTTTTTTGGTAAGGTGAGAATAAAAAATAGTGATCATTTTCTGAACTTTCTTTCAGAAAAATTGCAGCCAATTTTTCGATTGTTTCTAGAGAGATCTTGGAGAATTGCTATCTAATATTTTCATCTGAGACTTTATTGTATCTTGAAAGATTTTTGTTGTTGACTATTAGCAATTTTGTGGGGCAAATAAATCCTTAAAGAAAGTGATATCATGCCTCAAAGTCTGACTTGAGTACTCTGAATATCCGTCTTCATTATTCTACCCAATTCGAAGCCATATTTTTCCCAACAGGGAGCAATGCGCTGGCAGCGATTGTGGCCTTCCCAGACTTTAGGTCTGCTAGGTAGCTTTGGAACCACTCACCGTCGTGCTTCAGGAACTTGTCTTTGTGGAGTTTCATGGCCACGGAGGCGACCCAATTGTTGGGGATGTCACCCCACCGCCCCGCACTCATGTACACCTCCGGCAACTCCAGGACCCTCCGGGTCAGCACAACGGCGTCCTTACTGTGTTTAGGGTATGCATTTTATTTATTTATTTAAGTCCTTGCGGTAATTTGGAAATTAATCATGTAAGGTTGTACTTTTGCTCGCTTGAGGTATTTGTGTTTTTGCCTTATCTCTTGCGATTTATTTACTGCTTTAGTTATTGGTTGTCAAATTCTTATTTCCACATCAGCATGATCACATCTAAATGAATCCGTGTTTAATGAACATCACAACTCGTCTACACATATTCTTAATCCTTCTCTTCACGTTTGTGGGCAAAACACTCATAAATTATATTCCAGTCATATGAATATGTTGACAATAGTAATAGCAAGACTCCCAAAAAGGGCTTACGCAAGCTAATCGATTGCCAATAATGAACATCACAACTCTTCTGCACATATGCTCAGGATCAAAACACTCATAGATTATATTCCATTCACATGACCAAGTTGACAACAGTAATAGCAAAACTCGCAAAAAGAAGCTTACGCAAGCTAATCGATTTCCAATACTTCATATTAAAAAAGGCAACAGCCAGAAAAGAGGAATAAATTATCGAAAAAGGATAGAGTAAAAAAATAAACATAGTGCGAATAAGCATCCTGTTAAACAAAATTGGAAACATAGTACAAACAAGCATCCTGTCAAACACCACCCCCAACCCCTTCTTGTTGTGGTGGTGCCTCTTCTTGTTGTGCCGGCGGCGGCAGCGCCAGTGCTGGTGGTGGTGGTGCTATCATAAATGACTAGAATATAGCCCCAAGTTTGTATACATTGTGGCATCGCCATCAAGCCGAAATGCTAAGTCATTAATTAGCAACTAAAAGATGCCAATGAAGATGGTTGACAGAAGAAAATCTCTGAAAACCGTCTCCGTTCCTACGGAGTTTCATACGCCCGGCGCAAGTCATCACTCATCAACCTAGTGTAGATTTCATACAAAATGTGGAGGCAAGAACCACTCCATTGTACAAATCCGTGATCCCCTGTAAGCCGACGATAACAAGATCATCAAAAGTGACCGAAGACTCCTCAGCACGTAATATCGGCTGCCGAAAGCGGAAAAGAACCGAAAAGCATTCATCACAGATAACGAGAGGGAAAGAGAGATTAGGGGCATGGATTAAGCCGAAACCCTAGGGGAGAGAGATTCGGAAGCAGAAACTTTGGGCGAGAGAGAGTGATTCGGGGGCGTGTTTTTTTGCAGAAACGCTAGGGTTTCGAATTTTAGTAGTCCTAATATTATGTTTCATCCCTCTTTTTTTTTTTTTTGTAATCAAAAGGCAGCTCAAAGAGCCTGAGGATATCTAGATTATATGGAATCAAGGTGGTATAATTAAGTTCTCATGTTAATGAATATCTGGTTCACAAAAGTATGTTCTCCACGCTTAACTTCACTTAGGTGTCTCATTGACTTACTTACAACTGATTAGTGGTGACTCCTATATAAATTGATTAAATTAAAATCCATAAGCTACAGTTAAAGTCTCTAGGCTAAGTAACCTATCAAGTTTCCTTTTGGTTATTTACCTTTGGGGTGGTACCGACACCTGGCTTATTTTGAAAATTAGAATTTTGAAACTTTGACAGCACAAGAATAGAATATTTCGTTTCACACAAAAGATTGGAAGATGAATGTAAGAAAGGAAGATCTCTTTTTCTTTCTTTGCAACAAGTTGGAATTCTTTTTAATAGGACAAGGGAGGTAAGAATAAGTAACTTGAGTTAAAAGAAATGATGACTTGAAGTTAAAGAAATTGTTAAATGGAAGTGCAAGAGAGATGGTCAAGTTAAATAATCACAAGTGGCACAATCATATGACTCCATCCAATGATAAGGCAAGGGAATAAACCAAGTAATAATAACCTTGAGTTAAAATCATGAGGTCTAAAGTAGAAAGGGTATCTGTTTCAATGAATGAGCTTCAAGTGGCTCATATAAGAATAGCTAGGGCACAAATGGCCTAATGAAATTTTGCCACAAGAAGATATTTTAATGGAGATGAAGATGAACTCCTCTTCATTCACCAAGTGTGTGCACAAATCATTAAAACAATAATAAACTATAAGCATGAGTCACGAAGATATTAATGACTATAGGAATGAGTCACCCAAAACATCAACGAACTATTGTTATAATTGGCGATGCCATGCATGATGTAAAAGCCAGCCAAATTAAATGTCTCAAACCAAAGCATAGGTTTAAAAATTTTGATAAAGAAAAGAGAAGTGCCGTGCCAATTGAAGAGAAATAGAAATTTAGAGAAACCAATGTTCATTCTTAACATTGATGAATCTGAAAATATTTTGAATCTACTAAAATCATCAATAAAAGATATCAAAATGAGGAAAATATCAATTCAATTAATTTGAAACTTGAATATCATAAAATATGAAATTCAGAACATATCAATCCCTTTCCACAACTAGTATAAGTGTAATGGTCACGAAAATCATACTAAATACTATTGTTAAATGCAGAAAATTCAAGATGTCACATAAAAAGCCCAAGACCTAATTTAAATGGGGAACTCTTGCAAATCCCAATATGGGTGAGCAAAAGGAAATGCAACAACTAGGAATAGCTGGTTGTGGGTGATTCTCAAGGGCATTTAATTCCTGATTCCAAAAATTTGAATTGGTAATCTTCGGATTGGTTTCCAATTACGTGCGTGGAATCGCCTACCTAAACGTTTTTGCAATTGGTATCAATCTAGTTTTAAATCTTTTAATTAGACCAATTTAGTCATAACCATTTTCACATTGGTACCAATTGAGTTCATCTAATCAATTTAAGCCGGAAATTGCCATGCAACAAAAAGTATGCATGACAAAGGAAGAAAGCATCTAGTAAACATGAAATGCATAACTTGTATATTGGGAAAAGATAATCTACTGAAAGCATGAATACCAAAAAGTATTCAAGAATAGTCATTGCACCCTATCGAAACTAAAACGAGTAGCATCATTTGAATAAACAAAGGCTCAAAATTGTTATATACTAAATCATACGCATGGCAGCTAAAACAACCTTCTCATCGACAATCTTTATGCTATGTTTTTGCTCGTCTAGCGCTTCATCTGAGAATGTGTTACCTGACTTGACCCCGTAAACGAAAAGCTAATCATTGGTTGAGCTTATGTTTATTAAGGGATAAAATGCAATTTAACGAGATAATATAACAAAAATAAAATAATAAAAACATAACATTCCACGGTTTGATTGGCCCACCTAGGGACTGGATTAGCTGGTCCAATCCAATTCCCAATTCTAGAAATTGGGAACTAGTCCCTTTGATCCAACTCTTAGATCCTAGGTGGAAACTAGACCACTCGGGAACCAGTCATCCCTAAATTCCAATAAGTGAAATCCTTTGAATACGAAGAATGAAAAAACAAATTAAATATCGAAATATAGATAATCACGAGCAGAAAAATATTATCATTGACTAAAAAGAAATCATTAATAACATCTTTTGAATTTTAAAGATGAAAAAAATACTTAGAATATTGGATTTACAACTAATAATGTGATCGTTGCACAATGTTTTGGCTCATCGTTTCCTTTGCTCAAATCAAATTGCTCTAGGAGGACTTCTAGAGACCTAAAATTTAAAAACCATTGATATCGATTATGTATAAAAATAGATTAATTGTAGAAAGATCAAAATATTAATAATTAATTAGTAGATGAAAAAATTACCTTGTTGATTCAATTCTCATAGATGAAAATATGTAAGGACCTAAAACATTACAATATGAATATTAGGATCACATGAGTCAAATCTAAAGAAAAAGAAATTGATCAAATTCCATATAAAATTTCTTTTTAAGTTATTAAGTTTCTTTTATTTGGGAATAATATTCCCCAATTCTTTTCTTTGGCCAAATAATAATATCTACTAGTTTAAAAAGTTGTAATTTAAATTTTTTGAGTTTACTTGAATCTTTCTTTTGGTGGAACAATATCCTCCTAAACTTGTGAATCAATATCTGCTCAATATTCACCTTAAATATTTTCCTTAACTAGTCAAGTGAGTCTCCAATTTTCCATCTTTTAACGCATGTGGTTAGATGTAATCGGTTGCAAGGTGGGGGGTTCCCACTATGGAACTGATAACCACCCACTAAGGGCTAAATTCATAAAATGGGATCGGCGAATTGCCCATTGGTTCCATAAACCCACCTAGAAATTGGCTAGCTCCCAACAAAACCATGATCTTCAAAACCTTTTTGAATTCTTGAAAAGTTTCACTCGAATCTAGCATCGAACTTCAGCTCAACCGCAGACAAATCCTCAACAAAGACCCAAAGGAAGAGTTAGAGACTACTTAGTCAACGGTGAAAGGAGCTAGTGACTTGCGCGGTCGCTAATGCGGTGACTTACTGGCCAGGCCATTGTAAGTCACTGAATACTTTGAAGGTTTATGATTCATAATAGAAGAGTCAGCCCCTAAAATGTAAATCCGCTATCTTCAACAATGAAGCCCGAGGGAGGGAGGGAGGGAGGGAGGGAGGGAGAGAGGGAGAGGTCACGAGATGAGTGAAGCAATAGATGAAGAGGCAGGTAGGAAACTAGGAATTAGGTTTTTCATTTGAAAACTTAAAAATTATATGTTTGTGTTTACCAATCTAGTCCGAATGATCTGGGTGGGCGGTTTTACACTAGAGTCGTTGATTCTGTGCTGGTTCAATTCGGTTTCAAGTAGTTCTCAATTTTTTTTGCACATCCCTACTTATGGCATTGTCCCTTTTCTAAAATAATGGCGCCTTCTATACTCATTTCCCTATAAACAAATGTTACAACTTTTAATGTATGAGCTCTCAATGATGTGTACAATTAATGCTTTTGAAAATTGAATACTTCTTTATTAAGCATGTTCAACTGGAATTTTTTTTTGAAAGAAAATTATGTTCATTGCTAGAAAAGATGTATGAGAAGTACATATAAATTTCATAGCAAAACAAATTGAAGCAAAGTAAAACCCAGAATACTACAAAACAAAACTAAATCCAAAAAACAAAGGATCATTAGAGTACTAGCAAAGAGTGGATTTGTCAAGCAAAATAATTGACGGCGAATCACTAGATCTCATATCGTCGTCAGTGATGAGCACACATCAAAAATTCCTTCTCTAGTACTTATGACGTTGTTAGTTGGTAATGTGTACCTAGGTTTAGCTTCCTTTGCACTATCGTTATACAAAGACAACCAAAATAGGTTGTACAAATACAAATGTAACATTCAAAAAAGCAAATCTTTACATTTAGCAAGACACTAGACAATCACCATTGAAGCTGGAGGCAAAGTATTTGTACATAAACGCAGGGATATCGAATCCCCAAAAATATATCTATTAACTTTCTAGATCAAGATCAAGAGAGACCTATCAACAAGATTCTTATAAGATGAGGAATTGAGGGGTCAAATGAAAGTCCTCCATTAATAGAGAAAAGGTTAAAGTGGAGGTGAAAGAGGAGAAATTACCGTATGAATCATATCAATGGGTTGATCTCAGCCATTAAGTCCTCCATATGTTGAATTTACATGATCAAACAATTAATGTGAGCTAAGATCGGGAGCATGCAAGCATTGCACGCTCCCCACGTTCTACAGTGGAAAGTTTTCTAGAAGTGGGGTATGTGGCAAAGCCGAGAAAAGATCAAAGAGTAGAATATTTGGTCACATATTCATAATGGACTCATTACTCATTATAAAGGACCCAAGGGAAAGACCCTTTCCTTGATTAGCTTATTTCAATATAGATTAGGAAGAAGCACAGATTGTATTGAAGCTGTAAAGGTACTGTTGGAAGATTGCCACAATAAGCAAATTCAATTAGCGTGGTCGAATGAGAATCTACGCAGCGCCGATCACTAAGAGAAGATTAAGAGTTATATGAACTGAGCGTTTGTCTATCTGAGCGTCCGATAAACTCTTCTATCACATAATGCAATCACAAATGAAACTAAACATTAATCGCCTTTGAGGCAGCTCAAGATCCCGCATTTTGTACGTCGTAATATCTGAGGTTAAATTGCAGGTTCTGTTTTATTATGCTGATTAGAGCTAGCTCAGATTAATATGGAAGGATGTATTATCATAAACAAGCACAGGAAATTATCTTTTTCTAGATGGTAGTGCTATTAGACAGTAAATGACAATAAATTTCTTTAAAAAAGAAGAAGGGAAAACATAAGAAATATACGATCTCATCATCTAACCATAAAAAATATAATTTAACACATTAGAAGCAGCTAGGTATTCGCAGGCAAGATTCACAAAAAGACAAAACCCTTTTCTTTCTTTCTTTCTTTCTTTTTTTTTTTTTTTTTTTTTTTTGCATTTTTTCCCTTCATTCCAAAGACTCCTAAATATAAACGAGAAAGAAGAGAATCAATCAACCACGGCGAGGTCCCGGTACTCCTCGCCCGAGATGGCGGCCTCCATGATGGCCAGGGGCTTACGTCCCCTCGTCGTCCAGGAACATCTTCATTAGGTTCTTCGAGAACCCGCTCACCAGCGCCACCCCCGCCTGCTTCGCCGCCACCGGCGTCAACCTCGAGTCCCTCAGGTTCCAGAACACAAACTGCGGCACCGCCGCCCCGTACCCACGCTCCCCGAACTTCCTCGTGATCGCCTAGTAGTCCGTCTCCCATGGGTTCGTGGAAGCCTGGTCGAACTCCATGTCGCTGAACACAAACACCTTCCGGACCATCTCCTCAGCCCTCTGCTTCCCCGCGGTGGCCACCTCTAGAATCCTGTCGAACACGCCCTGGAAGTCGGTGTTGCGACCCCAGTCCATCGTTCTAATGAATTCGGTCTTGGAGCGCAATCCCTCTTCTTGTATCGCGTGAAGCTGAGGAAACTCGCTGAATGTGATCACCTTGCCCTTCCATGGCTCCCGCCTAAGCTCCGACACCAACAGCCCCAGCGCCAACGACACCTCCATCAGTGCACCTGACAAGCTCGCCGAGACGTCGTACACAGCGATGCAGTTCTCCAACTTGCCCACCTTGGATAGATCCTCCACCATGCGCTCCCACTGGAGCTCTGACCTCACCCCCGTCGGGCTCTTCGAGTGAGGCTACAATCTCGTGGGGAAGCAGGGCGCCAGCAGCGATTGTGGCCTTCCCAGACTTCACGTCTCCAGATACCTCCAGAACCGCTCGCCGTCGTGCTTCAGGAACTTGTCCTTGTGGAGTTTCATAGCGACGGAGGCAACCCGGTTGTACGGGATGTCGCCCCACCGCCCTGCACTCATGTACACCTCCGGCAGCTCGAGGATCCTCCGGATTGGCACAAGGGCGTCCTTCCTGAGCCGGTCCCGCACCCTGCCCGCGTAGTGCGCTTCCTCGGCCCTCGTACTCGGGAAACAGGTCCCGTGGGAAAACCCGCTTCGCAATGCTCTCACAGAGCAGCGTCATGGGGTCGAAGGACGAGTCCAGCGACAGGCACCACTTGGCAGCAAGGCTTATCGTGTTGATCTCCCCGGATTTCAGAAACTCCAGGTCGGCCATTAGACAATGGGTGAAGTTCCCAGACACCGCGTCGTGGAGGAACCGGAACTCCTCATCGCGCTTGTACCACTCCAGGAACTTCCTGGCCATGGCAATCCTCTTCTTGTTCCTCAGCTCACTCTTCTGTTGCTTCTGCTCCCGGTCACGTGCCGCCGCGTTCGCAGCCCTCACTTCCTCGGGCACTGAAGCTGTGGCCGCCCTTGAGTTATTTCTCCTCTCCTTTCTTCTGGGTTTATTGCAGCCCCTGAACCTTGGAAAAGATCGCAATGGCCGCCTTCTTTTGGTGCCTTTCTGCTGTTGCCACTCGCGCTTCTGCCTTGGCCTAATGTCAGGGCTCTCGAGGAGGCGGTAGAGGATCTCAGGCAAGTCAGTGAAGTACCCGAACCCCACGAAGGCCCCAACGTTGCAGGCCAGGGTCCGGGGGTGGTTCTTGAATAGCTACCTTGCCGCAGCGTGGAACCCTTCCTTGTCTGACTTCCCGGTCCCGCGCACGCCCCGGAGGTTGCACACAAGCTTGAGGGCGGTAAGCGCATCGTGGGCCCAGGCTGACTCGAGCCTCTGGGTCAGGGACTCGGGCGGGGTGTCGGGGACGACGTGGAAGAAGGAGCCGAGGCACGGGTTGCCCGTCTACAAGAACGTGGCCGAGTTGTTCTCTGTGTAGCCCTTCCGAGGCAAGTTGCCATCGCCATCATCGAAGTTGGCAACCATCAGGTCGGTGAAGGGGTGGGCGGCAGTGGGCCCGGCTTGGGGAGGCGGCGGGTCGTGGCATTCGGGCGGGCCAAGGAGGAGGAGGAGGAGCCATCGATGGAGATTATATGGAGGAAGGGCGTTTCGAGAGTAATATATATAGGTTATGGTTCACTTGGAGGCCAAGGTACATGACCGACTTTAGGAGGGATTTTTTGACTTCAATATGGACTTCTTGTTTTTCTAATGGGCGATTTCAAGTATCAAATTGATTGGCGGTGTCTATTACTGGAAGATTTTGCCGAGATTTGCCTTCTGTTATTCTGATATTTGGTATTTATGTCTTACCAATTAGTTAAGATTTACTTTTTCCTTTTAATTAGCATAATATTTGGTTTTATTCTGATTGTTTTTGGGGGCCAAGGAGCATTAAAGAAATTCAATAGTTAAATACAAAATCGTCTCGTTTCCTTTTCTTTCTTGAAAGGATAATCTTCTTTATTTTATTATTATTTTATTATTTTTCCCTTTAGTGCGGAAATTTGTGAACATGTGTTGGTGCTGTTTAGCTGTTGACTCCACTTTTGTCATATTTGTTTTTCTTTCTACTGAATATTTCGAAGTCATCATCGTCCGATATTATCTATTAAGTAATGCCCATGTCCAAAAAATAAAAAATCTAATAGTTAGAGTATCTGATCTTAGATTCATGATGAACTGATTCCACAATACAGGGGATCCGAATGAAACTAATCATCTCGTACGTTGCAGTATCTGACGTTAAAATGCCGGTTCTGTTTTCTTCTGCAGAAAAGAAGATAGTTCAGATCAATATTGAAGGGTGTATTATCAGAAACAAGCCCAGGAAATTATCTTTTTCCAGATGGTAGTGCCGCTAAACAGCAGATGAAAAATACACTATCCATCCAATCTTGGCCTTCATCATGGCTTCAGATCAACAGCCCGAAAAGTCTAACAGGTCCAGATTTTAAGGAAATCAGTCTAAAAGAGGTGGCCTCGACTGGGAAAGGTGCAAATTTGCCTAAAAGCAGCACTCCTCCAATACACAGCAGCCCAAGGTGCAAATGCATAGAGATGGCCAGGAAAATAAATTGCATCATTTATGATCAGAATGGCCATAAGAAGCAAACAGAGTCCCATTACATTGAGACACGGAGTCTCTCAGTTGAATCTTGGCTGTCAGCCGACAAAGAACTAAAAAGGTCGAACCAAATTAAGTACGGTTTTTCATGATTTGATTCACTTTGAGGTCTACTTTTCAAAAACCTTGGTTATTTAGACGAACTGACAGGTACAAGTTGCTTCAACATTTATCAGCTACTCCTGAATAACATGGATACAGGGAAGCAAATCAAGCAGCTACTCCTATCATTGTATGTTCTCTTTTGCACACAGCGTTTGCTCGAACACAAATTCTGTCCTGGGTAAGTGGAAAAACAGATACGAATCGCAACACCCACGTGCCACATTGATACTCGAAAGGAAACATAATTGATCAGATAGTGTTGGTGGTTTGTTTGCAAAATAAACCAAAGGTGTTTTTCCTTATCCCACCTAAGAAGTTGAGAGGAGATAGGTCACGTGGGCCTTTTCTAGTTTGTTCAAAGAAAAAGCTTGGGGATGTGAGCTAGGCCCCGTAATCCTCGCCTGTTTGGCTAACCCCTTTGTGTTTATTTTTAATTTTATTTCATACGGTTATCTTTATTAGTCAAAAAGGTTGTATTTATTCATTTAATATTTTTGGGAGTTATGAAATTCGGAATTTTATTTTATAAAAAAAAATATTTTATTATTTTATTCCGAATTTTATACGTGTCTCTTCAATACTACCTTTGAAAATGTACTTATTCACTTTGCAACCTTTTCCAAAGGGTTGCATTTATTCACTTTGCAATTTTTCCTGAATGATTGCTTTTGTTCAGTTGGCAACCTTTTCTAAAGGGTTGCATTTGTTTACTTTGTAACCTTTGCCGACAAGTTGTCTTAGTATACTCTACAACCCTCTCTAAGGGGTTGCCTTTGTTCACTCTACAACTTTCCCTGAATTGTCTTTGTTCACTCCACAACCTTCCCGAAGGGTTGCCTTTATTCATTAGGACTCATAAAAGTATGTCGGTTTTAGATTGAACGAGATCATTAAGTTTTTTCAAGCCTTCTTCCCAAAACTACAACCATCATTTTAATTGTTTTTGAGATCATGCAAAATATTAGAATTGTTATATAGTATTCTCAATCGAGACTTTATTATATCATAAAGAATATTTATCCGTAATCATTAGTAATATTGTGAGGCAAATAAATTCATAAAGAAAGTGGTCATTTCTCAAAGTTTGAGTTAATTGTTTTATCCAATTTGAAGTTTTTTCAACAAATAGATTTATTCATAGTAATTTTTTTTTTTTTTTTTTTAAGGATAGATTATGCATACCGTCAGTTAAAGGACGGGAAAAGTACCAAAAAGTCCTAAACCTTTTGCATTGGTACCAATTCAGTCCTAAACTTTTCAATTGGACCAATTTAGTCCTAAACCTTTTAATATTGGTACCAATTCAGTCCATCCGGCCAATTTTGCCGGCGCTGACGTGGACGTTGACCGTGATCGGATGCCGACGTGGCCATTTTTATGAATTTTTTATTATTTTTTCGAATTTTTTATTAATTTGTTTGAATTTTTTCTTTTTTTTTTCTTTTTCATTTTCTTTTTCGGCGTTGGCCGGCGAGCCTCCGGTGAGGCTCGCCGGCCACTAGGCGAGGGCCGCAAGCCCTCGCTTGCCGCCGGCGAGGGTCGCGGCCCTCGCCCGGCCTCTCCCAGCCCGGGCGAGGCAATCTCGCCCGGATCCGGGAGAGGCCGGCCTCGCCCGGCCTTGCCGCGGCGGCGGCGGCCTCGCCCGCGGCTAGCGAGGCCATGGCGACCATCGCCGGGGCGGAGGCGAGGGCCGCGAAGCCCTCACCAGCCGCCGGCGAGGGTCGCGGCCCTCGCCCTCGCCTCCACCCCGGCGAAGCGAACCCGCAAAACCCATTCCTCCTCTCTCTCTCGAGCGCCTCTGCTGAACCCACCATCTCCGCGAAGCTTCGGGAAACGGCGGAAAGCCCCGATCGAATCGAGAGAACTTCCCCTTCTTCTCGCCGCGGATTGGAGTAGAGCGGGTGGTGGTTGCTTGATCGGGGGATCGATGGGGGACGCGAACGCCGTGGTCGGCAACCTGGCCCGCGCCATCGCCATCACCTTGGACTGGAGCTCCGCTCCCGACGCTCGCCGGGCCGTCGTCTCTTTCCTCGAATCCGTACGCCCTCTCTCCCCCTCGCCAGACGCGGGCGAGGCCGCCTTCGCCGGCGGCCAGGCCGGGCGAGGCCGGCCTCGCCCAGATCCGGCGGCCGCCTCGCCGGCGGCTCGGGAGAGGCCAAGCGAGGCCGCGACCCTCGCCGGCGACGGGCGAGGGCCGCGGCCCTCGCCCGGTGCCGGCGAGCCTCACCGGACGCTCGCCGGCCACCGCCGAAAAAAGAAAATGAAAAGAAAAAAAGAGAAAAATTAATAGAAAATTCAAAAAATTTAATTAAAAATTCGAAATAATAAAAAAAAATTCATAAAAATGGCCACGTCGGCGTCCGGTCACCGGTCAACGTCCACGTTAGCGCCGGCCGGCCAAAATTGGCCGGATGGACTAAATTGGTATCAATATTAAAAGGTTTAGGACTAAATTGGTCCAATTAAAAAGTTTAGGACTGAATTGGTACCAATGCAAAAGGTTTAGGACTTTTTTGGTACTTTTCCCGTTGAAGGACAGAAATCATCACGCACAACCTTTTGTGGAGGTGCCGGTGGCGGCAGAGACGGAGGATAAGAGTATACTTGGTATCCACCAGCAGAAGGAGGCGGAGGCAGGTATTCAGGTGGCGGTGGCGGAGGGAGGTACCCAGGCGGCGGTAGATAGGGCTCTTTGGGACCTAAATTTCGACTGTCAAAAGTCAAAATCTTTAGCAATCACATGAAGCCCATGCTACTATAACTCACTTCTCATCCACACAGTCACACTTATACTTCCTAAATTTGAACTAAGAAAATTACTAGAAATTACAGCACAACTAACCAATGTTAAACAAAACAGGCGGCAGGGGCGGGCTTTGGAAAGGATGAGCTTCGTTTGGCAGTCGGTGATGACTCGGCTCTCTAGCAATGAGATCTTCAAGTTAGGTTGGGAAAACTTTGATTCATGTTTCGAGGCATATCACTCTTTGGCACAGATCCTCCAAACCAAGAAATCCGACAGCATTGAGGAGGAATACAGTGAGTCATTTTGCACTAAAAGCAGTTACTTGACTTCTCCAAATTTTGGAAACTCTCATCTTTGTCCCGATCTAGATCCAGATCTAGAGAGCTCCTTAGAGGTGTTTCCATGCTCGTTCAATCTCTCTCCATCTAAATCTAGATTTGAGAGCCTATCCAACCTATTTTTAGTGCCCTCGTATTGACGATGCTCAACCTAAATGTGCACCACCCACTAGGCAAGTCATAACTATTGGAGGAGGAAATTATGATGTTTGCTCATCACTTATGATGCTACAAGATTTGGTAATCTGCCACAATTTTTTTTATCACTAATGATGTTATGAGATTTGGTGATACTTGACGTTTGTTTTGTTTTGATAATGAGATGATTTGTTCTTGTAGAATAAAAGTGTGCTTATCACAATAATTTGTATTTTTTTGTTTTTTGTTTTAAATCTCTCATTTTTATCTTGAAATTTTGAGATAGGAATTAAGTATTTATTTTCAATAAAAAAAAAAACCTTGTATATATATTTCGTGGGGAAACAAGGTTCATCTCAGCACCAAAATAAGGATTTTTGGAAATTGCAGATGTCAGTGGATCGATTAAAGTAAATAAAGGAACAGAAATTACTTGACATAAAATAAATAGTTTATTGCAAGTACACTTTGCTTCCAAGCCACGCTGGTCCCTGTGTGACTAGACGAATCCTTCTTTTTCGTAAGTTTCTCGATTTACCGGTTCTTATGCTGATGCTTTCGGCTGAATTTCAGAGATCCTAAAAAGATTACATAACCGAATCTCTGTCTCTCTCCTTCTTTCTCAGCCCCAGCCTTTAATGATAATGTGAAATGAATATTTCTTTGAAAATGACAATAAATAGCCTAACGTATAACTCTTCCTTAAGGCCGAATTTGATTCAAGATGAGAGCAGTTTCCACTTCCCTCTGCCCTGATCTTCAGGGATTTAGAAAGCTCATGATCAGGATATAAGGGGAAATCGAATCACCTTTCGGAGCATAAATTAGTGAAGGAGCTTAGCTCGATGGGTTCGGTTCAGCTTTTCTGAAGGGATTTTTTTTTTTTTTTTTTTGGTCGGATTAAAGGGACTATATATATGATTGCCTTTGGATTCCACTGCTCGTGATCTCATCATCTAGCCAAGAAAGAATATAAGTTGACAACATGGAAGCAGCTAAGTATTCCCTGACTGACAAGATTAACAGAAAACAGAACCTTTTCTTTTATTCTTTTTTGCATTTTTTTCGTTCTTTCCTAAGACTCCTAAACAAGGGAAAGAACTGAATCAATCGATCAATCGACCACGACAAGGTCCCTGTACTCGTTGCCCGAGATGGCAGCCTCCATGACGGCCACGGGGCTCATGTCCCCCTCGTCGCCCAGGAACATCTTCATCAGGTTCTTCGAGAACCCGCTTACCAGCGCCACCCCCGCCTGCTTCGCCACCACCGGCGTCGACCTCGAGTCCCTCAGGTTCCAGAACACGATCTGTGGCACCACCGCCCCGTACCCACGCTCCCCGAACTTCCTCGTGATCGCCTCGTAGTCCGTCTCCCATGGGTTCGCGGAAGCCTGGTCGAACTCCATGTCGCTGAACACCAACACCTTCCGGACCATCTCCTCAGCCCTCAGCTTCCCCGCGGTGGCCACCTCTAGAATCCTGTCGAACACGCCCTGGAAGTCGGTGTTGCGACCCCAGTCCATCGTTCTAATGAATTCGGTCTTGGAGCGCAATCCCTCTCCTTGTATCGCGTGAAGCTGAGGAAACTCGCTGAATGTGATCACCTTGCCCTTCCATGGCTCCCGGCTAAGCTCCGACACCAACAGCCCGAGCGCCACCGACACCTCCATCGGTGTACCGCTCATGCTCCCCGAGACGTCGCACACAGCGATGCAGTTCTCCAACTTCCCCACCTTGGATAGATCCTCCACCATGCGCTTCCACTGAAGCTCTGCGACCTCGCCCGTCTCAGGGTCGCAGAGCGAGGCTACAATCTCGTGAGGAAGCAGAGCACCGGCATAGATTGTGGCCTTCCCAGACTTCACGTCGGCGAGGTAGGTTTGGAACCGCTCGCGGTCGTGCTTCAGGAACTTGTCCTTGTGGAGTTTCATGGCCACAGAGGCGACCCAGTTGTACGGGATGTCGCCCCACCGCCCCGCGCTCATGTACACTTCTGGCAGCTCCAGGACCCGCCGGAGTGGCACAAGGGCGTCCTTCCTGAGCCGATCCCGCACCCTGTATGCGTAGTGCGCCTCCTCTAGGCCCTGGTACTCGGGAAACCGCTCCCGTGGGAAGACCCGCTTCGCAATGCTCTCACAGAGCAGAGTCACAAGGTCAAAGGACGAGTCGAGCGATGGGCACCACTTGGCGGCGAGGCTAATCTTATTGATCTCTCCATATTGCAGGAACTCCAGGTCGGCCGTCAGACAATGGGCGAAGTGCCAAGACACCGCATCGTGGAGGAACCGGAAGTCCCCATCGCGCTTATACCGCTCCATGAGCTTCCTGGCCATGGCGATCCTCTTCTTGTTCCTCAGCTCACTCGCCTTCTGCTTCTGCTCCGGTCACGTGCCGCCGCGTATGCGACCCTCACTTCCTTGGGCACTGAAGCTGTGGCCGTTCTCGAGCTATTTCTCCCCTTCTTTCTTCTTGATTTATCGCGGCAGCTGAACCCCGGAACTGATTGCAATTGCCGCCTACTTTTGGTGCCTTTCCGCTGTTGCCACTCGCTCTTCTGCTTCGCCCTGATGTCAGGGCCCTCGAGGAGGCGGTAGAGGATCTCGGGCAAGTCCTTGAAGTACCCGAACTCTGCGAAGGCCCCAACGTTGCAGGCCAGGGTCCGGGGGTGGTTCTTGAATAGCCACCTTGCCGCAGCATGGAACCCTTCCTTGTCCGACTTCCCGGTCCCGCGCACGCCCCGGAGGTTGCACACGAGCTTGAGGGCGGTGAGCGGGTCATGGTCCCAGGCTGACTCGAGCCTCTCGGTCAGGGACTCGGGCGGGGTGTCGGGGACCACGTGGAAGAAGAAGTCTAGGCACAGGTTGCTCGTCGACAGGAACGTGGCCGAATTGTTTTCTGTGTAGCCCTTCCGAGGCAAGTCGCCGTCGCCGTTGAAGTTGTCAACCATCAGGTCAATGAAGGGGTCGGCGGGAGCGGGCCGGGCTTGGGCAGGCGGCAGGTCGTGGCATTCGGGCGGGCCGAGGAGGGTGTGGAGAGATGATGTGAAACAAGGGGGAGGAGAAGGAGCCATTGATGGTGATTGGATTGAAGATTTTTGGTTTTGGAGAGTTATATTTATAGAGTGGTTCCTTGGAGACCAAGGACTTGGACCGACTTTAAGAGGGAGAGTTGCGTTTTGGGAATTTTCTTTTGATTGAATTCAAAGATGGACTTTTGATTTTTCCTTTGAGAGAACGGTCATAACCGTCACCTTTTATAATGAGTGATGACTTGTTTTAATTATCCTATGTTTTTGTGTTATTAAGTTTTTTTCTATTTACAAGCAATATTCACGTAACATTTTTCTTTGACCAAAAAATATCCACTATTTTAAAAAGAAAATACTTGCATAACCGTCAAATCTTAGCCACACATTTTCCATCTTCAAAATTGGAGATTCACTTATCATGTTTCTTATTTTTATTATACGAAAATGCATTTTTCAGATAAAAACATAAAAAGAAAATGATTTTCTCATCTTATTCAAAGAAACAAATTAAAGTGATAATCGAATGTCATAATTATGGAGAAAGGTTCATTAATCTCTACTTCTTTGTTTTATGTATAATCGATATCACTAGTAAGGGTGAGCATGGTCCAAGTTGGGTTGGTCCATCCCTTAACCCTAAGGCCGACCCGCATAATGTTGATCATCAATTTTGGGACCGAGGACCAACCTCGAGAATAACCGATAATTTTTTTGTTTCATTTTTTGTAGTGCCTGAAATGGGAAACTTACTTGTTGACACCTAAAATTTTGATTAAGTTATTAATTAGGCCTTAATTTCTTTTATTTTTCCTTTTTTTAGATAATAAATAATAAATAACAAAAACAACAAAAAGAATCAATAAAAACAAAAGAAAACAAAAATTGGCAGCCAAGCCCAGCCCCTCCTTTTTCTCTCCCTTTCGCGGGCCCAAGCCCACCCTCCTTCTCCTCCAGCCCAGCCCCCTCTTTCTTCTTCTTCTTCTTCCTTCTTCCCTCTTCTTCCCCTCCGCCTCTGCAACTCACGCGCGCGAAGGACCTACGGCCGAGGAGTGTAGGCCGACGTCGGCCGAAAGAGACAGATCTCAAGCGCCATCATGAGCTTCCTTCAATGCCGAGCACGCCTTGTTGGAGGAGCTCGGATGGGACGCCGGTTGGGCCGGTGGAAGCCGTTCGACGTGCGAAGACCGGCGGTCGAAGCTCCATCGACCGCCGCCCCTCGCCTATAAATAGGCTTCTCCCAACGATGGCAAGGCACGGCGAACTCGGAGATCTTCCCTTGAGAGACTTCGGGGAAGAATCAAAGAGTGAGCACGCGAGAGATCGGGTCGCGAAGCTTCAACGACCTCCCTCCAAGAGACTTCGGGGAGGTCGGCGAAGCGAGCCCGAGGGGGAGAGATCCAAGCGGGTGGAGGCTGAGCGAGGGAGGAATCGCGGGCGGAAGGCCGGATCGGAAGCTAACGGACCGCCGTAGCTGCCCCGTCGTCGCACTCGCACCCCCGGATCCGCTGCGCCGGAGCTCAAAGAACCGCCGCGACTCGGAGCCCCGTCACGGAGTCCCCCTTGTGCTAGGTCATCGCCTTTGCCCACGCCGCGCGTCATACCCTCTCCATAAGCGGTATCGGCCCCTCTTGGCCGACGTCGTTTTCGCTTGCCACCCCTCGCCGCCCCTTTTTTGAAACCCTAGCCTCGGCCTCAATCCCGATTGGCCAAGAGGCTCCGTGTTGCTGCCGCGCCGCGTCCCGTCGAGAAGTCGGCCGTTCGTTGTCCATGTAGCCGCCGTCGTCGTCGCCGATCCTCGCCCGTCACGCCACCATGGCCGAGTTGCCGGCGTCCCCACCATCCCTCTCTAGTGCCTCAAAGAAGCACTGGAATTTGGGGTTGCAAATTCGGGTCGCGACCGGGTCGGGCGAAAGCCCCGTCGGGTAGGGTTCTCGCGGGAACCGGGCGGTCGTCGGGTCGGGCGTGGATCTTGACCGGGTAGGGTTCCGGCGATCTGGGCCAAGCGGGTTTGGACGCAAGTGGGCTGGTCTCACGCGGATAGGGACTCCTTTTGTTCCTTGGGCTTCGATTAAAAATTTTGGGTCGGGCTTGTATTAAAAAAAAAAAAAAAAAAAAAATCCGAGTTGGGCCGCGTTGCGGCGGTCCCCGTTCGGGTCGCTGGCCGGGTCGGACACAACCCGTGGGTCCGACCCGGGCCGGTTTTTATAATATTTTGAATAAATAAATAGTTTATTTTCCAAATAAAACAAAAAATATATTTTCTTTTCGAAAAATATTAAAAAAATGTTTTAATTTCCAAAAAAAACAAAAATACCCAAAAAATATTTTATTTTCCAAAAATATTTAAAAATGTTTTAATTTCCAGAAAATCGAAAAATAGTGATAAAAATATTTTATTTTCCGAAAAAATCAAAAAAAATCAAAAATATTTCATATTTTCCAAAAAATGCCAAAAATCCAAAAAAAACCAAAATTCATGAAAAAGCCAAAAAAAATTCAGAAAAAGCCAAAAAGACTTGTATTTTTCCAAAAATACCAAAAAAGGGTAAAAAAAAAAATCCCTTTCATCTCAAAAAATAGAAAAAGACCCAAAAAAATTTTCTCCAAAAATGCATGGAAAACCCCTCGAACATCCAAAATGCGTGGAAAATCCCTCGAACATCCAAAAAGCCTCAAGGTTTAAACAAGATTAGGTACCGAAAGGGCATTAGTGATTAACTAGTGTAATCAAGTCCCGATCCTAATTTCTCGGTTGCGCAGAGCGAGTATTTCTCCGATACTTCGCTTGGGTTTCTAATCAACCCACCCCAAATCGATTAGTGGCGACTCCGTTTTAAAAATTGATTTACAAGTTAAAAATTTAGACTATTAAAGTCATGAATTGGTAGACTTGGGAGAGTCCGGGCATAACTGAATTCAGCCGAGCCATTAGCCTCCTTAGGCGCTCGTACCCAATTGCGGGCGCTGAAAAAAAGAGGTCGCAACAACTTACTATTTCAAATTATATATCAATCGACAATATGGTGTTGCGCAACTAGACTATAAATGCCAATACATATTCAACAAATTTAAAATAAGACAATAATAGAAATTTAACACTTGCTAAAAGTAAGAAACCATAAAAATGATTAAGATCACTCATAGAGATACGGCACAAGACGGGAAGTTGAGCAGCAAGCGGGGAGTTGAGCAAGGCAAGTGTCAAGCGGCGGCGAAGAAGTTGTTTCTTTCAATTTTGGCAAATTGAAGACTAAGATGACAAATAAGACAGAAGAGAATGAGTACTAAATGAGGACACCATGAGGAGCCATTTAATGCCGTTTACACCGTTTTAGACACCGTAAGAAGCCGTTTAATGCTGTTAACACCGTTTGACTTAAAGTTTTCTCTTTAGAATATATATATATATATAATATTTAGTCAAGGTTGGTCCGATTGGACCGACTCTAAACTCCTAGGACCGAAGACCAACTCGCATAATGCTAGTCTAGGGATCCTAAGATCAAGGACTGACCTAGTGCTTTTGGGAACCCGATTAGGACCAACGGGATAGGGCGATTAACCCTAGATCAATGCTCACCCCTAATCACTTGTCTTAATTTTTTTGTCTCTGGAGAGTCTTTTAAAACAATTTGATTTGAGTAAAATGAATTCATTGCACAATGATTTCATTATTAGTTACAAAGCTAATGTTTCAAGTATTTTTTTTCATTTAATAGATCTTTATAATGATATTAAGGATTTCTTTTTATTAAGTGACAAAAATTTTCTACTTGTAATTATTCATATTTTGATAACTAATTTATCTTTTTGTCTTTATATTCAAGAAAATTGATTATGTGGGCCATCTTCGGATTTTGTCTTTAAATTTGCGCTTGCAATAACGAAACATAGAAGTGAACAGAAAAAATATAAGAAATATAGAGTAAAAGAATCAAAACCAATTCAAGAAGCCTATGGATTTCCTCAAAACAAAGAAAATTATCCAAAAAATCCTAAGTCATTGTACTTTTACTAATTCAATCATTAATTTTTTTTTATTTTCTCAATTGAGTCATAAACATTTTCATGTTTTGTCCATTGAATTCATCCAGCCATTTGTAACTTAAAATCATTAACATGAGTAATTTTTAATAATATTTTAATATTTTTTTTTCTTTTTTTCTTTTTTAGCCTTTTCCTTTCTTATTTTTCCCTTCCTTCTTCATTATCTAGCAAATCGCCAAGCCTCAACGATCAGCAAGAGGTGAGGTCAAGCAAGCAAGGTCGACCTTGCTGACTCTCACCTATAGCTAGTTGCAAAGGCCCACGACCAACTAGATAAGGAAGAAGGGAAGAAAAAAATAATTAAAAAAATATTTTAAAAAATATTAAAAAATTTCTAGACTCAGTTGGCAAAACACGAAAATGCTTAGAACTCAATTGGCAAAATTAAAATGTTTAAGACTGAATTAATAAAAATACAATAAATTTATGAATTTTTAAATAATTTTCCTTCTCAAAAAGGATTTGTGGCTGGCCTTTCACCGTTATATTGTCTTCCTTATTTTTTTTGGCTCCGTTAGTGCGAAAATTTGTGAATATGCGTTGGTTGCTATTTAGTTGTTGGCTCCAATTTTTTCATATGCGCTTTCCTACTGAATATTCCAAAGTCATCGTCCGATGTTTTCTAAAAGTAGGATACGCGGAAAAGCTTAGAATAAGTAATATGCCCATCTCCAAAAAAATAAAAATCTACTAGTCAAGAGTATCTAATCTTAGACTCATGATGGACTCAGTCCACAATATGAGGATCCAAATGAAACTAAACATCTCGTACATTGCAATATATGTGCTTAAAATGTAGGTCATGTTTGCTTCTACAGAAAAGAAGATAGTTCATATGAATGCTGAAGGATGTATTATCAGAAACAAACACAGGACATTATCTTTTTCCAGATGGTAGTGTTGCTGAACAGCAGATGAAAAATATAATAGTCAATAGTCCGAGAAGTCTAACAGTTCGTCGGTCTCGACTGGGAAAGACGCAAAATTTGCTTGGAAGCAGTACTCCTCCAACATGCAGCAGTAGCAGAAATGCAGCCAAACTGCAAATGCAAAGCACCCATATGAGAAATCAGACACTCCTAGACCCAAAAGAGACGGTAATAAATTCCATTTTCCACAAGTAGGATGACACTAGAAAGCAATCGGAGTCCTAGTACATCGAGACATATGGAGTCTCTTAGTTGAATCTTGACAGCAAGCCGACAAATCGCTAAAAAGGACGAACCAAATTGATCCAAATCAAGTGAGGATTTTCACAATTTGATTCAGTTTAAGGTGGCCTTTTTGAAAACCTTGGCTCTCAAACCGAACCACAAGCATGTTTGGTTCAACATTTATCGGACGAGGAAGCGAAGTGAAGTAGCTAAGTTCTCTCTTGTACCAACCAATTGCAGAAATACAAATACCGCCAGTCTGTAAGTGGAAAAACATATGCTGAGGAGAGATTATTGTCTAGACTACTTTGATCAGATCAAGCCAATAACATTAAGAAATTGCTACACGGAAGGAAACACAATTGATTGGATAAATTTATTCATAGTAATCCCTTTTCTTTAGACGACAGAGTTATGCATACCATCCTTTAATGAGACTAGTACAACCGCAGTAGAAATCATCTCGCTCATCCTCCTGTGGAGGCCCCGGTGGTGGCAGCTGAGGCGGAGGATCGAAGTATTTTTGGTATCCACCAAGAGGAGGCGGTGGAGGTGGGTATCCAGGTTATTAAAATATATCTCGAGTTTAAGTCTAATATAAAATTCCGAATATTCTGAATTAGATATGTTATGGACGTTCAAAATTGAGCAAAGAAGATCCGAAGATCAACTTCCCACAATTCGAATCTGCATTGGAGAGTTTGGTTGCTAAAATAGGAAAGTCCAACTTTGACTAGGACTTGGATTTTGTTTTTGTGACCCGAGCGGCGGTGCGCGGGGAGGAGGGATGGCGGTGCGTCCGCGCTCCGGTCCTCGGACGCGCGCAAGGGAAGGAGGAAGGGATTCCTCTCCCTCTTGTCCCACATCGCTTAGGGAGGGGTCATGGGCCTTGTATATAAGGCTTGGGTTCCCTTAACTTGTGAGACGCGTTTTAAAGCCGTGAGGACTCAGTGTCCAAAGCGGACAATATCACACAAGTGGGACCCGGGATGTTACAGTTTTAAATATACAAAGATATGTTTTGGATAGGAAACAAAAATCATATGAGAAGTTGGCAAAGAATGAGGGTTTCACTTATATATATATATAGACTTATGGCCATGGATGGAAGTGGGTTGATCGTGAAGAATTGGTCTTGAAGCGCCGTCCCATCGTCGAGTGCTTAGGAGGGATTTTCTTTGTCATTCTTGTTTGTGAATTACATCTAAGGAAGTTTAGTGTTGAAGCCAATTAAATATTGTGGTAAGATTTGCGTGTAATTCCTTCGTGAGATTGAGAAATTATTTCTTGAAGAATTTGGGTTAAACACTGCGTGTGTTATTGGGTGTAATTGGGGCTTGGGAAACACCAAGAGAGTGTTTGAGTGACTTGAGTGTGTAATCTCCTTGTATCGCTTGATCTATAGTGAAA
>CM029435.1:32466913-32503033 GCA_017140255.1 Eucalyptus paniculata subsp. matutina
CGACCGGAAATATTTTTTTTATTTTTGGTATTTAAAAAATAGATAAAATCCGGAAAATTAGGAAAAAATATTTGGGACGTGGGAAAACCATTGGGGATGCTATTTTATGACACAAACAAAATTTAGGAAGAAGAATGGATTCAATCGGACAAGAAATGATCGGTGAAATTGAAAACGGACCATGGTCGGTCGGCCCCGATCGATCCCGGTCGAGCGGATCGATCCGCATGGTGCAGGGATCGACCCCCGCTCGACCGGGACCGATCCTGATCGATCCATGCACCGATCGGATCGATCCACTCGATCCACACGACCGAGGCGGTCGGCCCCGATCGATCTCGGTCGAGCGGATCGATCATGGATCGATCCGCATGGTGCAGGGATCGATCCCCGCTCGACCGGGACCGATCCATGATCGATCCATGCAC
Organism: Eucalyptus paniculata subsp. matutina; assembly: GCA_017140255.1. Lineage (NCBI taxonomy): Eukaryota > Viridiplantae > Streptophyta > Magnoliopsida > Myrtales > Myrtaceae > Eucalyptus > Eucalyptus paniculata. The sequence goes on from CM029435.1 coordinate 32,467,342, forward strand.
TGCTCGATCCACACGGCCGAGGCCCTCGACCACGATCGATCCGCACGGTGCATGGATCGATCCCGCTCGACCGGGATCGATCCATGATCAATCCGCACGGTGCATGGATCGATCCACACGGCCGAGGCTCTCGACCGGGATCGATCCATGATCGATCCGCACGGTGCATGGATCGATCCGCACGACCGAGGCCCTCGACCACGATCGGTCCCGCTCGACCGGGATCGATCCATGATCGATCCGCACGGCCGAGGCCCTCGATCGGGATCGATCACGGTGCATGGATCGATCCGCACGACCGAGGCCCTCGATCGGGATCGATCCATGATCGATCCGCACGGTGCATGGATCGATCAACCATGACGTGGAGAAGATACCTATCATTCACATCCTCATTCCTTCACGTCCTACAACGCGAGGTGGCGGATGCCATACGAGGAGAGCGGCTCGACAGCAATCTCTACTACTCATTCGACGTCGCCGGGGTCCACATCATCATGCTGGGCTCATACACGGACTTTGAGCCAAGCTCGGCCCAGTACAAGTGGTTGCAAGCCGATTGGGAAGGTGGACCGGACGAGGAACCCTTGGGTAGTGGTGCTGCTCCATGCTCCATGGTATAGTTCTAACACTGCTCATCAAGGCGAGAAGAATCGGTCGGGATGAAAGCCTCCATGGAAGGTTTGCTCTATCAAGCGCGAGTCGACATGATTTTCACCGGGCATGTGCATGCCTATGAGCGCTTCGTAAGCTCCCTAATCTTTCTCTGTTCTATCTTTTATCGAGGCTATGCTTTCCTCCTAGTTCCTCATCTCTGCTTTCACTTCTCTCCTCAGACCCGTGCTATAACGAAAAAGCCGATGATTGTGGTCCAGCACATCACCATTGGCGACGGCGCAACCGCGAAGGCCTTGCCAAAAGGTTTTTCTCGGGTTCCTTGTCCAAATGCTTCTTTCTGCTTATCAGTTTTCAAAATGTCGAACTGCCGATTCAGCTTCAAACCGTAATGCGACGATCTTACAATTCATGTATGCATAATATATATAAATTGCTGGCTTGCGCAATGACAACCGAAACTGACCGAGAGCAAAACTTCAATTTGCATTCTGCTGCAGCTGGCTAACCATAAATGCATTTTAACTTTAAAGCCACTGCGTCCCTTTCCAGTTACATGGATCAGACACCGCCGATATCAGCATTCCGAGAGGCGAGTTTTGGCACGGGCACTGAGGTAGTGAATGATCATGCACTCTGGACATGGCATAGGAATGACAATGATGAGGCCGTGGAAGCAGATTCAACTTGGTTGAAGCTCTCGTCCAACCCAGGATGTAAAGTGTGATAACCTTGATACAGAGGTATAGAAACACCCGAATGCACAAGGTAATTGTTGGATACAGGCAAAGTTGGTTCGAGGATAGAATAAATAAATTGTTCTTCAAGACAGCTAAATTGTGTCAGTTGGGTCTCAAAAGGAATTGAAAATCTCATTTTAACAGGGTTCTTCGCTTCCATCGCTGATATAGTGATAAAATGCTTGGCCCAGTACCTTCGTTAAATCTGTGGCAATAGGCTTAGTGAACTGTTGGTGATATGTTTTTTTGTGATCAGGCAGATTTAGAGTTGAGATATGCCAGTATCCACTAAACCATCATCGCAACCTTACCTCAGGTGAACCACCTACGAGTTGACAAATGAAATACTAAGCCTAAATTTAGCTTAGGTTCTCCAAGCTTAAACCAATTTGCAACTTAAAGTTCAAGTTATTAATATGCAAATCACTTTCATATAAGAGTCGTGATTAATCTATTTCTTAATTTTCGTGTGATGAGAAAAAAATTGAAAATAAAGTGCGTAAATCCGATCAATTTCTCTTGAGGAATTATTTGTGCCGTTAACAAAGCAGTAGAATGCCATCTATTCACGAGAATCTAAGAAGGAATTCGAAAAGAAACATTGCTAGACATAAATCTTTGGGACCTCTCAACGTGTCAATCCACACCCACCAAACATGCTATTTGATTGATGCTGAACCTAAGGATCTCTATCGTGGCTTCTTTTGTGCTCAAAGTTCATCCTTAAGTGAAGATGGTTGTTGACCCATGCAAGTACTTGAGGAGCTCAAGCTCTCTAGCCAAACCTCGTCGGCGACGACGGAGTTGGTCTCGTTGTTCCGGTGCCACAACCAGTGTGCATGCGTATGGTTGAGTACCCTCAGTCTCCCGTGTCCGAAGCTCGCCTCCCTGAACATCGATAGAGGTGAAGCTGGCCTTGTACCAAAATCATCAACAAAATGATCAGGCGCTATAAAAGCGTCCATAACAGAGGCATCATCCAATATTTCAACACAAGGCCAATGCGTTAGCGATAAAATGAGGCACGCTCTTTCGTATTAATGATGACTGAAGTCTATCTATATTTCAAAATTTGAGAATGATGTCTTATATTGACATTACAATATGTGTTTTTTTCTATAAAAAATTAACGACAAATCAAAGAGTAATACAACAGCCTTACATCAGTCAATCCCTCTAGGTTTTATTTCTGTTTTTCTTCCTAAAATTCGACCAGTTGTTGATTGAGAACAACGATCGAACATAAACAGCTAACGTTAAATCAGAGAAAGCACACTTACGACATTGCAAGCCCTTCTCTATTCCCTCCATCGCCGATGGTCACATAGACAGGTCCACACGAGTCAGCATCATTGTCGTATATCCTAGTCTGCGGATAATAAAGAATGGCCGTCATATTCTCATAAAGGAACCAAAAAGAAAACATTTCGCATGAAGCAATATGGTATATGAACTTACAAATCGTTCATAGGCATGAACATGCCCAGCAAAGACGACGTCAACCTGTGCTCCCATACAACAAATTCCTCCATTCCTCATGCTCTCACCTTCCCCTTGATGAGCCGTATCGTGTTGTACCACGGTGCGTGCAACAGAACAAACACCCACGGCGTCCTCCGATCAATCTTGGCCAGGTCTTGTAGGAGCCACTTGTATTGAGCCGAATCAGAGTCGGGTCGGGTAAAAGTTCCCAGCATGATGATGTGGATGCCGCCACCGGCGACATCAAAGGAGTAATAGAGGTTGGATTCAGACTCGCTTTCCGTATAGGGCATGAGCCACCGGGCGTTGTAAGCTTTGAAACCGGGGGTAGATGGATGGGGAATATCCGATCTCGTGGTTGCCCCCAGTGACCATCCACGGTCTGCGACTTGAATTGGCTCAACCAAGCGACCGAAGGAGTCCAAAAGGCTGCTGGCTGTCAGCAGGAGAGGTCACGGGAAGAAGGAAGACATCGTAGTCCTTGTTCGACGCTTTAGGGTCGAGTTAGTCCACTCTGTTTGCCCTAGGTCACCTACATAGGTCGGAAAATCAACACAAGGGATAACACAGTTGGTCAGGGGGAGACAATAGAACAACCACTTCTAAAGGGAGACATTAAAGACATATGGTCGTAGAAATCCTACTACCACAACGCTAGATAAGACCGCTAATACATTGCTTCTTAAGTCATCATCTCTAGGATCCGGGATTCTATTGCTCTTTCTAGTGAGATTTATCCTTCTAATCTTCCTATTGCATTTTGAAAGGGTACTGGAATTTATACTCAACACCCTATATCCTATGTTGTCTCATAAAACTTCTGTCTAGCTTCATCAAAGATATCTTCTATATTCTGTCTTTATTCCTTACAGAATTGATAGGAAGCTTTTGTAGATGAGAAGGGAAGGCAACACGGCAGGAGGAGATGTACTGCTTTGAAGAAAATTTGCACATGGGATCTTGTTATTCTTCTTCCCGGAAAACAACATGGTACTGTGGACAATATAAAGCTCAGTTGGTGGCAAAGGGATTTACTCAGACTTATGGGATTGCCTATCAATAAATCTTCGCTCATGTTAAGTTGAGCATTGTTAAGTGCTCCTTTCATGCGTTGTTAACTAAGGATGGGATCTTCAATAGTTAGATGTAAAGGGTGTCCTTCTTCATGGAGAGTTAAAAGAGCAAGTATGTATGGAGATTCCTCCAAGTCTATCCGTAAACACTCAAGGTGCAAGGTGTGCAAACTGAAAACATGCACTTTATTGTTTAAGTAGCCCTGTCGAGCCTTGCTTGAAAGGTTTCAGAAAGCTATGGTCTCTGCTGGGTATAGATAGAGCAATGCTGTCATACTTTGTTTGTGAAGAAATCAGAAAGTTAAAGTCGCTAATCTCATTGTTCCATGTAGACAACAGTGTTGTTACAGGGAATGATAGTGACGAGATTAGCTAGTTGAAGAAGCTTGAACAAGAGTTCAAGATAAAAATCTTGGAAAGCTCTAGTATGTTCTTGGGATTGAAGTGACCAAATCTTCAAATGGTATCTTTCTATCCCAAACGAGTATGTCCTTGATCTTTGACATAGTTGCTATTGGGATGTTGTCCTTAAGATACACTTATTAAGGCAATACTTGTCTTCATGAAAAGGATGGAGGATCCAATAGACAAGGGCCATTATCATCAATTAGTTTGCAAGTTGATTTATTTTTCCTACACCTGATTTGGATATTATTTTTTTTTGCTATGAGCCTAGTCAATCGACTTTATGCATGATCCATACTCTACTCATATGGATGCTATCCCAAATCTTTGATATTCAAAGTCTATTCTGGCAAAAAGATTCTTTTGTCTTCATGATAGCTAGAATGTTGAAGTTTATAGATGTTGATTGGGCTAGATCTCCTAACCACAGATATTTCTGGGTACGGCATTTTCTTAGGTGGGAATCTTGTGACAGTATGACGGAGCAAAAGCAAAATGTAGTTGCTTGGTCTAGTGATGAAGTATAGCTTCATGCAATGACATAGGGAGTTTGTGAGTTATTATGGCTTAAAGGATTACTTGAAGATCTTTGTAATGTATCCATTTCATATTTATATTGCAATATATTGCATAAGACATGTTGAGTTGACAGGCACTTTATCGAGGAGAAGGTGAAGAGCGGTTTTATTTGTATGCCTATATGCCCTTTGTTCAGTCCGGTGATCAATTTGCTGATGTGTTTGCTAAATGATTAGAGGGTAAATCGTTTCATCCTATTTTAGTCTAGTTGGGCATGTGTGGTATTTATGCTTTAACTTGAGGGGGAGTGCTTAGAGTGTTTGGCCGATAGAGGTATATTTGTCTATTTTCTCTGTTATTTTAAGTATTGTAGTAATAAGGGTGATATTGTAATTTTAGCCTCTTGGCTTTATTATAAATAGATAATTTGGGATCACATTAACCTAAACAAGCATTTAGCTTAGCTTTTGTCTCTCGATACTTTTTCTTCAAAATTTATAAAGAACATCACCTAATGTTTCCTGGTATCTTCTAAATTAATACTATTTTAATTATAGGCATAAAGTCACCACTGTCCCTACTCTTGTGCCACATATATAGTTAGGTCATTAACTATATATATATTTTCGATTGGTTAAAGGGACTCTTCATTTGGGCTCAAGACAAAGTGGGGGTCAGCGACATGGTCACTTCAATAGAGGGGCAAGAAATTTAAGTGTTTGGTGCTACCAGATCTTGACGTAAAGTGTTGTGAAGAAGGCTGTGATCAACACTCTTCCCGCTCTTGTGCAGGAGTTGCTTTGCCTTAAAGCACGAGCTTGACTAACAAAGGAACAACAGAAGACACACTGATCTCCTGTTTTCGGGAGCCAGAGGACTTGCCAATCAAACAAAAATATATTAATTTTAAGCCCCCAACAACCTATATTGTCCTTTTCTACACAACCACATCCGTTGCCATTGGACGGCCCATGGATATTTCAAAGCTATAACCATCCGTATCTATAGTGATGAAAAAATGACGGCCAACAAATGAATCATATAGACTGCGTATTATGAAAAAATAAATTAAAAAGGTAAATAAAGCTTCTTCGATCTCCTAAATTTTGAGTCCTTATTTGCTGCTGGTATGAACAAAAGTAAATCCTTTGGTAAGAAATCCTAATTGCCTCTGATACTCAACACTTGATATAAAATATTTTTAGGATCCATATCCGGTACTTACTAATGACTGTAGAGTGATGGAGATGGAGAAGCATATGTTATATCATGAGGTAAGATATTCCGAATAATAAGTTTGGCATTAGAGATGGAATTTAAGATACTATGTGAATAAAAGAAACTTTCATGAAATTTATAAGATAAGATAGTAAATGCTTTCGGAATATAATCAAATAATGTCTGGAGAATCTAATGTGTCGATGCTTCTGTTCGCGTGCATTGTTAGTTCTTCAAGGTTTAAAGGTATAGGGCCACGCAACCTTTGGCAGGCCACACCTATGAAAGTCCCTTTCATGTGCACGAAAACACAAGATTCCAGAAAGGACATGACCAACTGGAATCACATATCGACCCAATTGCACCTGTTTTCTTCATCTTATTTTCTGATAGTTTTATAATTGACTGTAAAATTTATTTCAGAACTAGAACGCCACTTTTTACCAAAATGACAGCAACCCTGATATGTTCCTTGAGCCTGAATTCACTCCTTAATTAGTAAAACACACCCCCTTAAAGCAAAAACCCAGAATTTCCTCATCCTCACAAATTGATATCCATCGCTTCATACGGTGAACAAAGAAGTATCGCGTCAAGGAGACTTACCAACCACCACGAATTCGATGGGGAAGGTGGAAGGCGGCATCTTGAAGGAGAACTCCGGGCCGACACCACCGCAGCGATAGTAATAGGTTGTGGCCGGCTCCAGCGGCCCAATCTTGACATGGTGGATTTTGCCGGAGGAGTAGAAAAAGTAAGTGTAGGAAGTTTGCTCTCCTTGCTGCGGTGTTGTATTGTCCTGGAGCCGTGCCATACTCCACCGTCGAAGGCGCCTTGTGGTCGTCCGTGATCCATGTTACTTCATGTAATTGTTTCCGGCGAGCGAAACATGCACCTAAAATTAAACATAAATGTGAATGATAGCATTTAAAATACATAAATTTTCACCGGCACAACTTTGAGAAATAGACTTATTTTCAATGGCAATGGATTTGAAAAAATATTTTCGAAATCAGTAATACAATCAATTGTCGATGAGAAATCGACCTGTTGAGGCTCTGACTCGGATCGTTTATGCTTGGTAAAGATGATGTGCCTGGAGGTTAGAATGTATTCCTTTTCAGAAGCAGCAGGGCGGAGGGGACGAAGAAGAAGATAAAGAAGACGACGGTTAAAGGTAGAAGAAAGGCCCGGGGACACCGAATCTCCATTGTTGAAGCAGTGAAGCTAAAGTGAGTATAATACTTTTGGGAGGGAGAGAGAGAGAGAGAGAGGGAGGAGAGAGACGGAATATATAGAGAAGGTGGATTGGCGGAGTTTGAAATTGGAACACTATTATCTATTAAATAAAAAGAGAAGGCAATACCGTCAAGTAAGTAGAATGGAATATGTTGAATATGCTTCGAGAGTGGAGATGCTCTCGTCCTCCCCCTCTCCATTTTTATTCGATACCAGCAAGCGCGTGATAAGGTAGTTTGGACTTGCCCTGTCTAGGAAGGGACCACTTTTCTCGCCAATAATTATGTACGATCATTTATGTGATTGGATGGTTTTGCTATTTATCTGAAACTAAAGAGAAAATTACATCTTGAATTATAGGTTTATATTATTTAAGAATGACCATCGGAAAAATATGGATCGCATAAACCCATCCGCAAGTTCGATTGCTTAAAGGTGAAGATTTGCAATCAATACATTGCTAAGATCATCAATATAAAATGATGTTGGACAATCTATATATGTTGACACCTCAATTTTAATTAGTTTTATTAATTAAGTTTTTAATTTTGTCTTTCCGGATAAATAGACGATAAAAAGATAAAACAACAAAAAACAAAAAGAAAACAAGAAAAAAACAAATAAAAACAAGAAAGCAAAAAAAGCAAAAAAAAGTAGCCAGCTCCTTTTTTTTTTTTCCCTTCGCACGACCAGGCCCCCCTTCTTCTTCTTCCTCCTGTCTTCTTCTTCTTCATTCGCCTCTGCAACTCACGCGCAAAGGGTGCCGACGCGCGAAGGACAAGCTAGGGAAAGAGAGGCATAGGCCGGTGGCTGAGAGGACGCGGCATTGATGGCGAGCGAGCCTTCGTGGAGGGAGGAACTGAGGCTGGTTGCTAATTAAGAATGACCATCGGAAAAATACTGGATCGCAGCAACCCATCCGCAAGTTCGATTGCTTAAAGGTGAAGATTTGCAATCAATACATTGCTAAGATCATCAATATAAAATGATGTTGGACAATCTATATGTCGACCACCTCCAATTTTAATTAGTTTTATTAATTAAGTTTTTAATTTTGTCTTTCGGATAAATAGATGATAAAAAGATAAAACAACAAAAAAACAAAAAGAAAACAAAGAAAAAAACAAATAAAAACAAGAAAAGCAAAAAGCAAAAAAAGTAGCCAGCCCCTTTTTTTCTTTTTCCTTCACTGACGACCACCTTCTTCTTCTTCCTCCTGTCTTCTTCTTCTTCATTCGCCTCTGCAACTCACGCGCGCAAAGAGGTGCCGACGCGAAGGACAACTTTAGGAAGAGAGAGGAGCATAGGCCGGTGGCTGAGAGGACGCGGCATTGATGGCGAGCGAGCCTTCGTGGAGGGGGAGGAACTGAGGCCGGTTGCTAATTAAGAATGACCATCGGAAAATACTGGATCGCAACCCATCCGCAAGTTCGATTGCTTAAAGGTGAAGATTTCAATCAATACATCTTTAAAGATCATCAATATAAATGATGTTGACAATCTATATATGTTGACACCCAATTTTATTAGTTTTATTAATTAAGTTTTTAATTTTGTCTTTCCGGATAAATAGACGATAAAAAGATAAAACAAAAAAAAAAAGAAAAAACAAGAAAAAACAATAAAAAACAAGAAAAGCAAAAGCAAAAAAGTAGCCAGCCCTTTTTTCTTTTTTTTCCCTTCGCACGACCAGGCCCCCCCTTCTTCTTCTTCCTCCTGTCTTCTTCTTCTTCATTCGCCTTCGCAACTCACGCGCGCAAAGGGTGCCGACGCGCGAAGGACAAGCTAGGGAAGAGAGAGGAGCATAGGCCGGTGGCTGAGAGGACGCGGCATTGATGGCGAGCGAGCCTTCGTGGAGGGGAGGAACCGAGGCCGGTTGCTAATTAAGAATGACATCGGAAAAATATTGGATCGCAAGCAACCCATCCGCAAGTTCGATTGCCAAGGGAAGATTTAATCAATACATTGCTAAGATCATCAATATAAAAATGATGTTGACAATCTATATATGTTGACACCTCAATTTTAATTAGTTTTATTAATTAAGTTTTTAATTTTGTCTTTCCGGATAAATAGATGATAAAAAGATAAAACAACAAAAAAACAAAAAGAAAACAAGAAAAAACAAATAAAAACAAGAAAAAGCAAAAAGCAAAAAAAAAGTAGCCAGCCCATTTTTCTTTTTCCCTTCGCACGACCAGGCCCTCTTTCTTCTTTCTTCCTCCTGTCTTCTTCTTCTTCATTCGCCTCGTAACTCACGCGCGCAAAGGGTGCCGACGCGCGAAAGACAAGCTAGGGAAGAGAGGAGCATAGGCCGGTGGCTGAGAGGACGCGGTATTGATGGCGAGCGAGCCTTCGTGGAGGGGAGGAACTGAGGCCGGTTAAGCATCAAGAATGATCATCGGAAAAATATTGGATCGCAAGCAACCCATCCGCAAGTTCGATTGCTTAAAGGTGAAGATTTGCAATCAATACATCATAAGATCATCAATATAAATGACATGGACAATCTATATATTGTTGATTACCTCAATTTTAATTAGCTTTATTAATTAAGTTTTTAATTTAGTTCCTTCGGATAAATAGACGATAAAAGATAAAACAACAAAAAACAAAAACAAAACAAGAAAAACAAATAAAACAAGAAAAGCAAAAAAGCAAAAAAAGCCAGCCCCTTTTTTTTCTTTTTTCCTTCGCACGACCAGGCCCCCTTCTTCTTCCTCCTGTCTTTCTTCTTCTCTTCATTCGCCTGCAACTCACGCGCGCAGCGGGTGCCGACGCGTCAAGGACAAGCTAGGGAAGAGAGAGGAGCATAGGCCTATGGCCGAGGAGGACGCTGGCATTGATGGCGAGCGAGCCTTCGTGGAGGGGGACGCACCCTGCTGCCGCCGGCTAAGGAGGCCGGTTGGGCGACCAAGGACCGTCGGCCTAGCCTCCGCTCGGGACCGCAGACCCGCGCTATAAATAGGGTGTCGAAGGCCACAAAGCAAGAGCGAGCTCGAGAGCTTCCCACTGAGAGACTTCTGGGGGAAGAGTCGAAGAGCGAGCAGAGAGAACTCGGGATCGCGTAGGCTCGGCCGACTCCCACCGAGACTTTGGAGGCCGCCGGCGAGCGAGTCCGGAGGAGGTCGATCCGGCCTAGGAGGCTCGGATCCGTCTCGAGCGAGAGGGGAACCGAGGAGGGAATGCCAGACTGCGGAAGCCGGAGGCTCTCCGCCACCGCCGCAACCGCGGCTCGTCGGGCCGCTGTCCCCGCCCGCGACGCGTGCCGCGACCGACCCGCCAACGCGCCCCGTGATCCGAGGAGCCGCCGTCGCTTACCCCGCCATCGTCACCTCGCACGCGCCGCCGCCGCCACCGTTCATCGCCTCGCCGCCGTTGCTACAAACAGGCAACGGTTGCCGCCGCCATCGCCCTCATCATCGCGCGCGTCGCAGCTCCGTCTCCCGTCATTCGCGCCGCCGGCCGGGCCTGTCCGGGAGGTTTCGGTCTCCATAGGCGCGCGAGTAGAGAGAGGTGGGAGAGAGACTGCGCGCGAGCCGGGCCGCGAAACCTCGCTAATCGGGTAGGGTTTGGCCGGGTCGGGCGTCTGGGTCTTCGGGAGGCCGGGCTGGGGCGCGCTTGCGCATGGGCTGATCTCCCCCGTGGGCTCGAGGATGGGGTGTCCCTTATTTGGCAATCGCAATTAAAAGTTAAAAATGGAAAAAAAACCTGAGCTTGCTGAGCGTTGCAGGCCCGTCTATGTTCTCGGCGGACTAAGCGGTCTGGACCCAACCCGGATCCGACCTGGTTCGTTTTATATTATAATATAAAAATAATATTTTAAATAAAAAAATATAAAATATAAAAAAATAAAAAAATTAATTTATTTTCCAGAAAATCAAAAAAAATCAAAAATGTCCATATTTTCCTAAAAAGCCAAAAAAATTCAGAAAAAGCCAAAAGACTTGTATTTTTCCAAAAAAATACCAAAAAAAATCCAAAAAAATCCCTTTTTTATGTCCAAAAATTAGAAAATGACTCAAAAATGTTTTTCCTCCCAAAAATGCATGGAAAATCCCTTGAACATCCAAAACCTCGTGTTTAAACAAGATTAGGTGACCGAAAGGGCATTAGTGATTAACTAGTGAATCAAGTCCCCGATCCTAATTTTCCTGGGCTTCGCTATGAAGTATTTCTCCCGATACTTTGCTTGGGTTTCTAATCAACCCACCCCAAATCGATTAGTGGCGACTCCATTTAAAAATTGATTTACAAAGTTAAAAACTCGAACCATTAAGTCGTGAATTGGTGGACTTGGGAGAGTCCTAGATAATTAAATTCAAATTTAGCCATTAGCCTCCTCAAATGCCAGACTCCAAATGCGGGCGGCAAGTAAAAAGAGGTCGCATAATATAAAAACCGAAGAACCCTAAGTAAAAAGTTATAGTGAGACTTGTTGAGACATACGGTAGATGTGCATTGATTGTGGACATGTATGCATCACTCAGTTGTTTGAACTTCTAACGAGAGTAATTTTCAGAATTCTTCGTTTCTCGAGATCAAGTCCGAGAATCTATGTATTCTCTTACTTGGCTATTTATCTGATGTTCCGGCCAATTCCCCTCTCATGATCCACGTGCAATATCCCACTTAGATGACATGTATCAAGATGTGTACTTAGGATCATATTGCATATACCGGCACGTCTGAACACCCGAAGTCAGACTTTTCGGTTTATATTGCCTTTGTTGTTCTTCTTTCTCGTTTTGTCTTCATATTTGATTCCGGGTTACAGTTCAAATTGGCTGTAAAACTTCCTTTGTTCTGTTTGCCCAGTCAGGAAAATTTAGGGTTTGTCAATCAATCGAACTTTGTCATCGGGCCACCTCATAGTAAGATGAAATTTCACCATCAAATAAAATCCCACATAATCGAGGCCATTCATTTTCTTATTTGCTCCTTCGGTTTCCAATTTCACAGAGGCCAGTCAATTGAATTAAGCCGTCAATCGACCGATCTCCTCATAGACATTATATATATATATATATATATATATATATATATATATATATATATATATATATATTTGTTAAAAACATATGTTATGTTGTAAATAATCTTAACTTATAGTAAAATATTCCCTTGAAAAAAATTACACTTGAACTGTAAAATTTCTAATTCTCTAGTTATATCCCTTTTTCCCTGATAAAATATAGAAAAAAAAAAATCGGCTAACATGGTAAGCCAAAAAGACATCAGAAAAAAAAGCCAACCACAAAAATAAAACTCTAGAATCTGTGAATCGAACTCAATGGTGTACCTTAAGTCACGCTCCGAATATCCGGAGGAATCTGCTCTAGATCCCCACGACGTGGCGAAAGCGAATCAGATGAAATAATAGTTTGCATATGTCTCATCCCAAGAAGCAATTTCAATCAATCATTTCAATTATATTAGCTTTTGGCCTTGATAATCGGATCAGAACCTCTGCCTAACCTTGAACCGACTAATGCTTATGATTTGAATGAGGGCGATTCCAGAGATTGATCATTTCGTCAACATTATGTAGAAGTCATGAAAAATTTTGATTGCTAGATTACAACAAGGAAAAAATGATAAAGAAACAAACTACTGTCAGATATTTTTCATTTATTTATGCATATTTAAAGTTGCAAAATATGATATAGTCGTTGTGCCATATTTTCCGTACTTAACCTTTTCGACAAAATGCATGTTTAAGATGATATAAGAGCAGATATCACAAAGTATGGACCGCAGTGATCTTGCTATCTTTGTATATATTCTATTATTCACATCTTATATTTCACGGGTAAAGCTTGATCTCAACATGAACTCTAGGGAAGCGGTTTGAGATGTTGATCAATTGGCTGCCTTTTCCCTCTACTTGCAAGAGTTCTTTAGTATAATTTTTGTGGTGTTAAGATAAGTGTAAGCTAGAAAAAGGCTTTAAAACATGTGCATACATCTTCCCAAAACAGTACTTAATATTTTAAACAGCTTTTGGCCAACAAATGTAACCTACGCTTTATTCACAAATGTGACGGGACAATTGCAAACTTTCTTGGCCCCTAGATTCCCAGAGCGGAAACAAATGTGTGACGATAAGTGGGTCTCCACACGACAGGCTGAGAGAGAAATTCCGTAGGGAAAGATCCAAGAAGACGAAAGAGAATAATTGAAAACGATGAATGATGTGAGCTTCAGAGGTTGGAAGTGTTTCTTTTCTTTTGTTCTTTTGCTTCTCCCCAATCCATGCTTTATTCAACCACTGGGCATGAGGGTCACCCTTCCAACATGGAAGGGGATAAAGGGTTAAATCCCCACCTTCTCGCATGGATGGATGATAAGCGCCAATTGGGCTGACTTACGCCTTCGGGATGAGAAGAAGAGCTGAGATAGTAGAAAGAGTGAGTGTAGAGAGACAGAGTAGACTGGATAAAAAAAAAAAATCCATGCTTTATTCCAAGTCAAATACAGCACATAGTGAATTAATTATTCTGGTTACCTATAATTCATGGTCAATTATTAGAACAAAAGGTCATGAAGATCATAATTACCAAAAGTCGAAGAAAAGCAACCAATGAATCCGGCTTAAACATAAATTAACGATGATTTAGCTTATCATAAATATTATAATAATAATTTACAAACGATAGAGTCCGCTTGCACATTTGACTCAATTAACAGATTAAATTTTCATTTGATTGCGTATGTTACTCGTGCATTTAAGGTATGGAGTTGACAAGCTCTAGACTTCCTATAGGTTTACAAACTTTAAGTGTATCTGGATTTTCTTCAAATTTAAGGTATGGAGTTGATGTTTTAGACTTCCTATAGGTTTACAAACCTTTATGTATCTTGATTTTCAACATTGGGTAAATGTCTTCATAGTTAATGTACTTTTGGTTGAAAATCAAACCAATGATCCAGGTCATTGACAAAGATAATACTTATTTACAAAAAGTATAGAGTTCGTTCATTAATGTTTGACCCAACGGACGATTAAAAATTTTCATCTTCAGATTTGGAGGCATCGAATTGACAAGCTTTGGACCTCTCTAAGTCTACAAAACTTTAAGTATATCTTGCTTAATTTTCAACATTGCGTAAATGTCACTGCCGATTTCATGTACTTTTTGTCGAATATCAAAACCAATGGCTCGGTTCATTGACAAAGATAAATACTAATTTACAAAAGTATAGAGTTCATTCACACATTTGGCCCAACCGACAATTAAAATTTTCATCCGATTGCTTATGTTACTTCAAATTTAAGGTATGGAGTTGACGAGCTTTGGACTCCCTGTCGGTTTACGAAACTTTAAGTTTATCTTGCTCTTGGATTTTCAATAGGGTAAATGTCATTGTCCATTCATGTACTTTTGATCGAAAATCAGAACCATCTCTTTACTTTTTTTCTTTTTTTTTTCTTGTCTAAAGCTTTCTCTTTCTTCAAAAGTGCTCCATTTAATCCTTCTGTTCCACTTTTTTTCTTACCCGTTGATTTTTGCTGATGTAGAGTGTCGAGTTATACATTGCAGTAAACACGTCGTGTTATGATTTGCACCACACATCAGTCAACATAAACATTCAAAATGCGCGTGAGAGAGAGAGAGAGAATGGACTCTCGAATTCATGGTTGTTGTGGTCACGAGATCTGGACCTGCAGATTTAAACCCTGTAGATCTCGAGCTTGTGGTAGTGGAGCGCTGGGGCGCTGATCATGATTTGAATATCTATGAATAAGAGGTTTTGCGTTATTAATATGCTAAATTTTGTGGTTTTGGTTTGGATTGGTGGGGGTTTTACGTTGAAGAAGAAACGGAAGAAGAATAAGATAGTTGAGAGAGAGAGAGAGAGAGAGAGCATATGAAAAAGTGAAAAAAATACAATCCGCAAACGACATTTATATGGATGGGTTTTTAATCTGCAAGTGATGCAGCCCCCTTAGCATTTAATAGCAAATACGTATAACTCATTAAACGAAAGAATAGGAATTAATATCACTATTAGCGGCTAGTAAAGAAATTAAATATCTGTAGAATTTTCTATTGAATAAAAAGTTATGGCAACAACCAATGACAGCAATATATTTTTCGTGATAGCAAGGCAACTATTGCTAGAGCATACAATAAAATATACAATGAAAATCTAAACATATTAGTTTGCAACATGGGTGCGCTTGACTATTAATTACTTGTGAACTTACTTCATTAATTTATGTTCAGACAAATAAAAACTCAGTTGATCCATTCACTTAGAGACTCTTGAAAGGTTTAATAAGCAGTACTACCAAAGGGATGGGATTTAGACCAATTGATAATAGTCAAGTATTGTGGAGATCCAACTTTGTAATTTCTAATGATATTATTAAAGTTCAATGGGTAACAGTAAGCTATTGTATCTTAAAGGTGATCAAATACCGGGGCACAATGTTAGTACTTATGAAAGTTGGGAGGATGAGTGTAAAAAAAAAAATGCTCTTAAGGAAGTACAAGATTTTAGCAATGCAATGCTAAGGTAAAAAGTTAAGTTCACCTATATACACAAACGCAGTGCCGCTTCAAACAAAATTGGATTTTTGTAAATATTCATAAATGCAAGAGGGAGCATAAGGCCATTAAAGTGCTAAAACATAGGAAATTTCTAGTTGAATGCATGTAAATTTATATGTGATAATTCGTTAACAATTGAAATGGTGGTTCAAAGTCTCATCCACCATTGAATTCATTAATGAAATAGTTTACACTAATTGAAGGTTCAAATCTTTAACCCATATCTTCTTATATGTATGAGTTTATTGAAAATTAGTACAAATACCAAACTATGAGGGATTGTTGACTCTTGGTTATGTAAAGAGATGAAAGATGTAACTTTTGGTTATGACAAGAAGAGTTTATATATATGAAAAGTGGTGCGTTATGGAAAGTTATGATGGTGGGGATAGATGTGTTGATTGGTTCTTTATAAA
This sequence comes from Eucalyptus paniculata subsp. matutina, assembly GCA_017140255.1. Classification (NCBI taxonomy): domain Eukaryota; kingdom Viridiplantae; phylum Streptophyta; class Magnoliopsida; order Myrtales; family Myrtaceae; genus Eucalyptus; species Eucalyptus paniculata. Next base: position 32,483,607 of record CM029435.1, read on the forward strand.
TAGTATCAAATCATATATCGTTCATCACAAATGTTCAAGGATTATAACTGTTTAAAACTTCTTCATAACACTTTCTTTTGCTTTTTTCATACACACAACTTTAATAACACATTCAAAGTGAGATTCCAAAAGAGAAATTGAATAATTGTTAAATTCATTGCTCTGTGACTTTGGAGTATATCTTTGGGATATATTTGTTTTAAACCCAACAACAACAATAGTGAGGGAAAATAACACCTTAAAGATAGTAATTATCATCACACATCAAGATATCAAAGAACTACAAACTATTGCTCTATCTTCATTAGCAGTCAAATTTCCCCAACATTTATTTCATTCACACCAAAAGTCGAAGGCAAGAGTGGAGCTAGGCAAGGCAGCCTCAAGGAGCAAGGGAAGACAATAAGAGCGTGCATGATAAAATTTCTACTTCTCTTTGTTTTGTTCTCCAAAGGGTTTGGAATAAGATCCGTATAAGTAACGCAATTTAATTTTTCTATTTTTGGAACATAATTCTATTCCATAAATAGATTTGAAAAAGAAATTAGAAGCTAAAAGTTTTAACTTCTTTCATGGAGAATGGGGCTTTGAGCCCTCAGTGTTTATTCAATAGCCTTGCTTCTCAAGCTTCTTGGGTTGTGTGACTTTCCCCGGCCATCTTGGCTCTCCTACTCGCCCTGCTTCTTGGTGTGTGTTGAGGTTTGGTAGCTGCTGGTGTTTGACTCTTTTGCCCAAATTGTGGGCTTTTTTTGCTCCGTGTCTGTTGTTGCCCTTGTGGTGTTTAGTTCAACTCCCTTTCACTCTTTCTGTTGTTATAGTTAGAGTGTAAGTTTTGGCGCCATCTTTTATGTATATTTGTACAAAGCTCAATATATATTCTTACTTTTACAAAAAAAAAAATATTTAACTTCTCATTTCAAATAGAAATCAAAATCAATTTCTGGTAAATCAATTTCTGCAAATTTTGTCATGCATACCCTAATTTGCCGAAATTGGAGGTGGTCATTCTTTGGAGGAAGTTACTAGGAGGCATGTACATGGTTGTGATAAGAGCAGAACGGTCCAGTACAGCGCGTGAGTTCTCAAAGGCATGACTGCCCGCGTGGGATCGACAACGGAAAGGTGGGGCGGCTGGCGGTGACAGCAACTCAAGTGCACCTTGAAAGTAGATTAATCAGGTTAAGCTCACATTGGTTTCGGATTTCGTGAGTCCGTGTGCTAGCTGAACAGCTTACTCAGGTACTTGCCGAGGTATCGAGCCGCTGCGGGGACGCCGTGGTGTTCCGCACCGACATTGAGAGGAGCAATGCCGACCTCTTTACACTGTTGAGGCCAGGGCCGTGGAAATTGCTGCAGCTTGTGTCGTGACGCTCTGACAGCAATGGTGGAATCACGAATCGCTCAGTGGACGACGAATTTTTCCTCGCAGCTGGGGCCAGCGTCTCTTCAGATGCGGCTGTGGCACCCGTGGATCTGTAGAGAAGAACGGAACTGTTAATGTGGAACCGAAAGCAGAGAAGGGTGCGTTGGACGCTGACTAATGAAGAAGGTGAAGGAGAAATTTACTTGTAGGTTAGAATGAATTGAAGATAAAACTCGATTTTCATGGTTATGTTACGCATCAGTGGGCAGACCGAGCCCGATACATGCTTAAATGTCATTGCCTAACCCACGATTTAAAAAATATTGCGCTTTTATTCACACCAAAAAAAAAAATGCTCTAGTAGGCCAAAAGGAAGGCTATTTAAGCGGGCTTAAACCCCAAATGAAAATTGTATGCCTGGGCCTGCCTAGTTAGCTCTTCAGGGCTTTTGTTGGCTCGAGCAAGCTTAGAAGGCCGCTAAACTTATGATCAAGTTCACTGCATAGTCATATGGTGATAGAAATTAAAGTAAGCAGGAGGATTTCATGTTTGAGCCATAGTATGGGGGGTACATTTGCACAATTTATTAAAGGAAAAAATGACACAAATTGCCTATAAAGTTTGGCTCAATGTGCATATAATCCATAAACTTTAAATTTGTTCAACGTGATCGTTGAATTTTAACCTAATGCGATGTAATCCTTGAGCTCAATTTTTCTTTATATGATACATAAACTTTTATACATATTCAAATTAGTCCATGAAATATATGAAATGTTCAATGTTGTCCTTTCATCAATTTAAGTCCAAAGGCGATTTTCATTATTTTCATAAGTTTAAGGATAATTTTGAGTATTTTCATAAGTTCATGGATTAGTTTGAACAGGTATTAAATGTTCAAGGACCATTACATATTGGGCTAAAATTCAAGGTCACATTAAATAAATCAAAAGTTTATAAATCACATAGCATGTTGAACCAAAGATTAGAAATCATCTGTGTAATTATTCTTTTATTAAATACATCTTTACCGTATATGGAAAGGGGTATGACACTCCCTCACTCCTTTCCTCTTGTTTTCTCTTTTTACTATTTCAATTTTACTAAAGGTCTCATCCATGTCGCCCCATCTGCCTTTCTCTTCCTTTTAATTTCTACTATATTTTTTTATACAATTATCTCTTTGATTTTTTATTTTAAATCAAAGGTGCCAATTATGTTCCTTGCATTCTTTTTGCACATTGTGGGTTGATGTCAAATATTAGTGAAGCTAAAATTAATTGTTAGAGTTAGACTACTTTTATTTTAGGGATATTTTCACTAGAATTCCTAAAACTTGTCAAATTAATTTAATTGAGCTATTCCATTAACTCTATCTAATTTGACTAATGAAAATGCTGGACATGGCATTTTTATTACTTTCCTTATGTGTTGACGTGAGTTGAATAAGAAAGATAAGCCCAAAATAACGTCATTGCTTTGATCCAAATTTGATTTTTAATACAAATAGTTTATAAACTAAATTAAAAAAATTAAATTTAAAATAATAAAAAAGTAGCAACTAGCTAAGGCCTCACTAATAGCTGCCCCCATTATCACCAAAAAGGGTCGACAATGATAGGTGAGGGTTGGCCAAGGTTTGTATATTCACAAGTGAGGGCGATAGGCCACCCGCTTCGAAGTTAAGGGTCAAGCCAAGCAGCCCTAATGCCCCTAGCCAATGGTGACCCTTGAACTCTATGGATATTAGCAACTTGTGGTCATGCTCACAAATGAATATAAGCATTGGCTAACGAGTACAAGGCTAGTATAAATAGGGTGAGTAGTTGCTCCATATAGATACTACCTAAAACCTAGAACCCATCATAATAAATTTCTTATTTTTGGAACCTAAAATCTACCCTATAAAAGGTTCAAGGGTCAGTTTAAGGTTTATCTAGGTTTCACTTGTGTTATTAATTAAAAAATTGTAGTGAATTATAACATTTAATTACCACAACTTGCTGTATAATTCACCGACTATGACTTATATTTAGACACATGAAAAAAATATGAAATATTTACAAAGTAAAAGTCTCATTTATACAATGGAGGCTCAAACTAGTGATTCTAGATTATACAATCATCATTAAATGTCATGAAATACAACAAGATTACGCAAAATATATAAAGCAAAGAAAAACACAAAAACTCGTTATGTTTTAGCTATTACGAGGTTAGAGTTCCACTAACCTAGAATTTAAAAGCATACTAATCAAAATAGGTCTACCAATTTTTAGAACACGGGAACCTATAATCTATCATGCATATCTTGAAATCTAGAGCCGGATAAGTTCCCACCGATTCAGTTCTTAAGTTTCCAAGATTTACCCTCAAACCATGCTCACCCATAAGTATAAGTAGCGGTTGGTGAGAATAAGGTGGGTATAAGCAACGGCGGCTGAATATAAGATGAGTATCAATATTGGCTCGTGAGCATAAGTAGTAGCGAGTGAATATAGGATAGTATAGGCAATAATTATATAAGATATGTATCAATAGTTGCCGGTGAGTATAAGTAGCATCGGAATGAATATAAGGTGAGGATAAGTAACGGCTAATGAGTATAAACCGCGCTTGATGAATATAAGAGAAGTATAAGCAACGGCAGATAAGTCATACTTTATGAAAATGACACTTTCAAGCCAACTTCGTCATTTTCACATACAATATGTTAACACTGCTCAAGGGAAATCAAAAACATTTAAGCATTTAAGAATTTACCAAAACAAGTCAAATCAACGTAATATCTCAACATACCACTATTGGAGACTTGCTCCATCTTACCATCATATTCAACTAAAATAAAATTAATATGTATCAATCAACTAAATCAAAAGTATTAAGTAGATTAGCCTAACTTAGCCTCTTGAATTTTCACTTTCCCTTAATAAAGACTGGAGCAACTCAAAACTTTAATTACCTTGAAGTAAATAAACAAAATAGAAAAGTTAACAATTCTTGTCTCAAAAATGACAAACCCATTGGTAGAAAAGGTAGCGAAATAAAAATTTACCTCGTCAACGCCTAAAAATTGATATAGAAGCTTTAATAACACAGGGGTGGATTTTGCATTTACTCGCAAGATTTGGAATGAAAGCAGAAGAAGAAAATTGGTAATGGGAAGTTAGTGAGGTAGAGACTCCTACTTTGAAGCTTGAAAGATTTCAAGGCTCTAATTATAAGGCCAAGGCAAATGAACTTAGAAGAATACTCAAAGAGTTATTAAGAGAGAGGAATAATCGACTAAGGTTAAAAATATGATCACTTGAAGTTAAAAAGCTAGGTCGAAAGTTGTGTTCAATTAGAAAGTGGCATGTTCGCATGTCTTTATCCAAGTGTACGGCCAAGGGGAATGAACCAAGAGATGAGTGGATGATTAAGGTTAAAAATAATTGACTCTGGATTAAAACCTTAGGTGTATAGAGAGGAATGTTCCCCCAATCCAAACAATACATGTGACCTTGCAAGTGGCCTAATAATAGTAGTTGAAGGAGATATTGACTTTGTTAAAATACATGATGTGATGCATGACTATCACTAAACTAAGATCGATGTCTCAAATTAAGAGCGTATGGGGGGTTAAAACACTTATGAAAAAGAGATGTGCACAATTAAAGAATGACCAACAGCTGAAGTTACTGAAATATTTATTAAATCAGTATGTAAACAAGAAAATCTAGTGTCCGTTCTAAACATTGATAAATCCAATAAAAAATAATCTTAAATCCACTAAAATTATTGGTAAGCATTACTAGATGCTAAGAAAATTTCAATTCATTAAATATAAACTTGAAAACCATCAAATATGAGATTTGAAGTATATTAGTTCCCATCTATAACTAGTATGGTTGTAAATCAATTAGTGTCATACGACACCATCAACATAGGTGTCGACATCTTATCGAGTTTAATCCTAACACATCAAATCCATCTGATTACATCACAGTAAATCTTTTAAAATCACATCTTTAAGCCAAATGCTGGCATTAGCAAAGTTGGAAAAGCTTAAGGAAGGTCCCTATTTGCATTGGGCCTTCATCATTTTGAAAAATCCTTTCCCAAGGTTAAAGATTTTTTCCAAAACTGCCCTTACCAATTTTTTCGTTTTTCGATTTTGCTCCTCGTAAGAAGTGTTCCATCTATTCTACATAGATTAACGGTGAAGCTTCGTTGAGTTGCATGAGGTCATTCAACGGTTGCCAACAGTCATGTGACCTCGGCTTGGGGAGTTTGAGGTCATGCAACTTCCACAAGGGGCCGCCTGTATTTGGGTGACCTCATATGATGGCCATCGGTGCCATACTTAGCTTGTCGGCTTGAGCCCTTCACCAAAGCTGACAGAGTTTTGAATTTTTTTTCTCTCTTTTTATTTTTATTTTTATAATATATGAAAAGTCCTTTGCAAGAATAATTTGTTCAAACACTATTAAATCTAAAGTTACTTTACAATGAACTTTGAAATTATAATTTAGCAAACATAATTTGCATTACAGAAAATCCCTTTAACTTAAAGTTTTTTTTGCATTTCTCCAAAGTCTTACCCCCAAAAATCCAATTTAACACAGCCATCAACGATTCAACATGACTCAAATTTTTCCTGGTGGTCAGTTAAGACCGGGCGAAGAGAGATTAGAGGGTTTTGTTGGGGATCTAATGACAGAATATTAGCGGGAATATAGGCTAATAAAGTTTCCCTTTGTATTACTGGCCGGCGCTGTGGGAGATTAGCTGTCCCTGTTACACCAGGCACAAATCAGAATAATCGAAATAATGGGGAGAAGCGACTTCGATGGCTTTTGATTGATTGAAGAAATTGCAAGCGCGAGAACGTGACAAGGTATGGAATGACGCAAATAATTGCGATCACGATAGTTAAGGAATTCTTCTATCTTGTTTTTTGTTTTTTGTTTTTTTTTTTTTTGGGGGGGGGGGGGGGGGGCGTTATAGTGGAATATACTCCACCAAATTCTAGATTCTTTATGCAGATGGAAAAATTAAGAGTTAGGTCATCGCAAGCATTTTATTGTAGTGTGATTTTGTGTCGATTTCAAGAGTGTTAGAGTAAAATCATAATTATTGTCGCTTCCATAACTGCACTAATTGGCACATATTTAGAACGTTGGCCCAATAAGGGACTTGATAATCGGTAAAAGTTAATCTCGTGCGATCGGATCAAAAAATCAGAGTAACCATTGCTCATCACTTTTACGCCAATCATTAGCTAGTATAAAGTGAAACTAAATATTTGCATGGCTTGTAAAAAGAACAATACAAGGAGAGGGCTACGGTCATTGAAAAAACTAGTCTTACATGCAAATACCATTTCAAATGCCAAACGATAATCAACTATGCCTAACTTATCCTGCGGATGAAGTTAGTGTGCCTATATTTGGATCGCATAACTATTCGATCATGTAATATTTAGTAAAATAAACTCTATGGCCAATGCCGTGTCTGAGCCCTCATTGTCCATCTTAAGAGAACAAATATTGGATTAATTCTCTTTAATACTATCAAGGATGATTAGGATTTTTTTTTTTTAATGAAGGAAATACATATCTGGCTCCATCTACACTTCGACCACACTAATTTACTTTGTCCAACAGCATTCGATGATAATCAAATCGAGACTCATAGATTAGAAGTATATTGGAATGGCGATATAGACCTTATCCAAAGATCTTCTCCTGATGTAGTCTTTATCCATAAAATTCGTTCTTGATCTAGTTGAAAAGACAACATAGCGAAACTGTGATCGCAATGCAACGTCGACAATGAAAAGGCCCAAACCGGACGTTAGCTTCCAACCGGGAAACGCCAAGAGAGTAGCCTACCCGTGAAAGAAATAAATAAAATAGAAGGCAAAATTGGAAAATGGAAAATTCAATATTTAAAGCTTTGAAAATCCAATAGAACTCTCTCCGCTTGAGCTTTGGAATATGCCTTCAGGGATCACCCCTGTCTCCCGTGTGAACCGTGGGGAATTTGTATAAAAATCATTTTCGTAAAAGACACTAAACTCTATCGCATTTACGCCTAAAAGAAATAAATCCCACCATCTCATGAAGCATATTTTTGAAGATATAAATCGTGGCTTACTAATTTTTTTAATAAAAGAAAAAAAATCCCCATCTTAAAGACGTGTAAATCGAAAAAATACATTCAAAAAATACCTGTCGAGCGTACTTAAAAAAAATGATATATCAAGAAATTCGATTTATATAATATTTGAGAAATTCCAAATAAATGAAAAATTTGCGGTGAGAAATTGACTTGCTTTGTCCATTATTAGCTGCCGACGTAATCGGGGGCAAATATTATATTTATTTAATTTATTATTTTCTTTGCTGGTGGGTGTTCACAGACTAGATTGTCCCGAACGTTATTTCCACGATCCGCCAGAGGCCGACATGAATCTATAAAGCTCCGCATGGAGTACGAGAATAACCCATAAGGACACATCTTCCCCCGTTTCACATGCCATCCGTCTCCAACCTCTCTCGACTCCCTCTCCCCTCCCGTCACGCGCCACCGTCGAAGGAAGGAGAGGACCCGGGAAAAGGCGCGCTCCGCTGAGGCCGCGTTTGGCCCTTCTCGCGCTGATGGGGGCAGCCTTCGCCGGAGCCTGCTTCGACCGCGCTGGGGCGGCGGCAGCCTACCATCGCCCGGGACAGCGCCCCTGCGGTGTTCATTCGCGACTCCGACGACGAGGGCTCAGCTTCTCCTCAACAGGTACGTCGAAACGCCGCTCGATCATCGACGTTCGGGGCGGTTTGTCGATTTTCATCGTTCTTTCCGCCGTTTGCTGGTCGCGCTCTCTCTCTCTCTCGCTTTTTTTTGGGTTGTTGTGTTCGTGTGGTGATTTTTAGTGCGAGTTTGGATGTTGACTGTGCTAAATTTCCGGTGGGGATTAGCGTCGTGTGGAGGTTGCAGAAAATGGCTACACTCGCTTTTTCCATTTGCATGTTAGTCACATAAAGAAGATCGAATCGGTCGATGCTCTTTTCTGTGTTTGGAAATGCCTGAAAATTTCGCCGAAAAACAACGGATGATTTTGATGAAGCTTCTCACGATCGTTCACCAGCGAATGAGGATGTTCTTGAATGAATAAAATAAAATGAGGATGTTTCAACTTTCTATCCACGGCGACCAAATTTTAGGTAGATGACCAACTAGGAATTCTTGGTTTTTGAGTTGTGGTTTTTTTTTTTGGTAGAGAAGGGTACAGTGTGAAAATGGCAGATGTCTAGGAGTCTAGAGCTAAAAGGACAAATGCCCATATTGAGGGAATTTTTTTCTGAATAGATCGACCATTGGATCAGATGAGATGGTACACGTGAGTTGTACTTACACGTATCAAATGTTCCCAATAAATGTCGATTTTGGAAAAACTAGAGACTTTATAGTTTTGGCTACTTTTTATTCCTTTTCAACAACAATAAAGGATTCGACCCAAAAAAAAAAAAACAACAACAACGACAATAAAGGCCAGCTGAATCTGATCCTGAGTGAAATACACATTGACTTAATTAACTGGGAAAGTTTGAGTAGAAACTCTGGTGGATGCACGACAAATACTTGCCCAGCTCCATCCTCCGGTGCTGGTCTAGGTTAAACATGAATTTTGGATGTGGAAATCGCATGGGTTTCACGAAATCTAATTTGTGATTACCTGATGGGAACATCGTGCTCTTAATTTGTATGAGCATGTCTGTTCTCTAGTAATGAATTCCTTTAAATTTACTACATAAGCTAAATCATATATCAAGATATAGTTTGGTGTGCTTGTGTTTTTCTGCCGCCAGCATAAATCAACCCCCTCCCGTACGTCTCACAAGAAAATGAAAAAGAAAGTCACAATCAAAGTTAGGTCTATCATCATGGAAGACATTTTGTGGACTTACTGGGTAAAAGATATGCCGTGTGGAAATAAACTTGTTGACTACGGATTCAAAGGATGTGTCCTTATGATGTGCTGTCGTTTATTGAGGACAACACTTGACTTCTTTTCCTGGGAAATTGGGTCACCCTAGGTTAATGTTGATTACAGTTCTGTAGATGTCTTTCCGCATAAACTTATAGATATCTCTATATATTTCGTGTCATAACACTCTGTTAATTATTTCTCAAAGGCCCGAATGCAAATAACTAAGCCAAGACATCATGAGTTGTTAGATGGGTTACAAGGCATAATCAAGCTAACTACTCAATAGATAGCCTTTGAACTCTAGTCACAGTGAGAAAGTGCATAAAGGTGCTCGATTTAGACTTGGTCTGCACCATTTCTTACCTTGAGTTTGTTTGAAGTATACAAACATAATTTGACGGTGGTGGAAGCACAAGAAAAGCTACATCTTTGGATCACAAGTATACCGAGCCTACATTGTTGAGTTTGAAGGCAACTTGATTGAATGAAGCAGTCAAAGTCAAGCTTGAGTTGCTCGCGACTCAAGCTTGGATAGCTTGAGAGAGCCGCAGCTTATCGGCTCTCCCAGGAACATGTGCCTCTTTTCAGTCTTCTCCCTTCGGTAGGCACAGATTACTTGAGAGAAGGAATATGTTATTCCTCTTTTTAACCAGAAGAGACATGCATAAAGCAGTCATTTGATGTGTGTAAATTGATAAAGTAAAAGTAGCGAAATGCTTCGATATCTAGCAATCAAACATAATGATGCCCATTCGCAATTTTCTCTGTATAGCAGGGGTGAAGTCTTGTTATCACATCTTTACGTGGTTCCTCCGCCATCTAGTCGCGAGTTCTTATATTCTTTTTGGCCAGAGTCTAAGTGGGCATTTGGAATTACAGATTCTGATCAATTAAAAGACAATACTAGAGATTGCAGTGGTATGATTGGATGAGAATATTTCATTTATTGGGGGTCTAAAAGCTACTTCTTACAATAATTGATAGACTTGTTCTTAGCTTTTACCTTCACATATTCCAGACATTGAAGCTAAATACCAAGTTAGATTAGTGGGGAACAGACACATTAGCAAGGTATCCTAAAATCCCACAACTTTGTTTCTCAGGTGCATACATCTCTGGTGGGTCAAGATAAAATGAGGATCTCATGGATCACCCAAGGCTCGGCTCCTCCGACTGTGGAATATGGCAAGTCGCCAGGCGTATACCCGGGTTCATCTACTGGAAGTACAACTTCATACAAGTATGCACTGTACAATTCCGGGGAGATCCATGAGGCAGTCATTGGTCCGTTGGAACCAAACACGGTATATTACTACCGATGTAGCTCAGACTTGGCCCGCGAGTTCAGTTTCAAAACCCCTCCAGCGCAGTTACCAATCAAATTTGCAATAGTTGGTATGTGAAAGAATATAATCATTGGCAAGGATTTTCATCCAGGTGGAAAATTTGAATGTGTAGTATACGAGAAGTCATGAAGATGAATCAGAGTCTAAAGTCCTATTGGGACAATTTTTGCCAACTTTTGGTTTGTTTTAGTGTTTGATCTGGTCCCTTCACATTGCTTTTGGAGTGTTGTCTAGTAGGAAACATTTTAATGCTGCAACTCTGTTCATATCAGGAGCAGAAGCCTATTCTTTTCCCCTCAATAGGAGAATTGGACAGAGCTTGCATCTGAAACATGTTAAGTTTCAAAAAATGCTTCTTCATAAAGGTGAGTTTGACATGGCATGATGCAGGTGACCTTGGACAGACAGGATGGACCAATTCGACCCTTCAACACATAGTGCAATCGAACTATGACGTTCTGCTGCTGCCTGGCGACCTGTCATATGCTGACTTCTACCAGCCTTGGTGGGACTCGTTCGGCCGCCTTGTTGAGCCCCTGGCCAGCCAGAGGCCCTGGATGGTGACCCAAGGCAACCACGAGATCGAGAAGATGCCAGTCATCCATCCCGACTCCTTCACGTCCTACAATGCGAGGTGGCGCATGCCGTTCGAGGAGAGTGGCTCGGACAGCAACCTCTACTATTCGTTTGACGTTGCTGGAATCCACATCATCATGCTCGGCTCATACACGGACTTTGACCCAAGCTCTGCCCAGTACAAGTGGTTGCAAGCCGACTTGGGGAAGGTGGACCGGACAAGGACCCCTTGGATAGTGGTGCTGATCCATGCTCCATGGTATAACTCTAACACTGCTCATCAAGGGGAGAAGGAATCGATCAAGATGAAAGCCTCCATGGAAGGTTTGCTCTATCAAGCACGAGTTGATGTGGTTTTCGCTGGGCATGTGCATGCCTATGAGCGCTTCGTGAGCTCCCTAATCCTACTCTGTTCTATCTTTTGTTGAGGCTATACTTTCCTCCTAGTTTCTCATCTCCGCTTGTATTGCTCTCCTTAGACCCGTGTCTACAACGGAAAAGCCGATGATTGTGGTCCTGTGCACATCACCATTGGTGACGGTGGCAACCGCGAAGGCCTTGCCAAAAGGTTCTTCTCACGTTCCTTGTCCAAATGCTTCTTCCTGCTTATCAGTCTTCAAAATTTCAAATCATCGCAGATTTTTAGCTCTGAAACTGTGATGCAATCCCTAGAATTTAGATGCATAATGAAGATAAGTTGCTGGCTTGCACAATGAAACCGAAATCAACTGAGAGCGGGAAAAATTTGAACTTCAATTTGCATTTTTCTGCAGCTTTCTAAGCATAAATTGATTCAACTTAAATGCGGCCGCTTCCCTTGCCAGGTACATGAATCCAGTGCCATCGATATCAGTTTTCCGGGAGGCGAGCTTTGGGCACGGGCAACTGGAGGTGGCGAATGCGACTCATGCACTCTGGACATGGCATAGGAATGACAACGATGAAGCTGTGGAAGCAGATTCAACTTGGTTAACCAGCCTCTCATCCAACCCTGCCTGTAAATCTTGAGAATCTTCATACAGAGGTATAGAAACACCCGAATGTACGAGGAAAATTGTTGGATAATACGCAAAGTTGGTTCTGGAATAGAATACATAAATCGTTCTTCAAGACAACTCAATTGTGTTCTATCTAAAATATGTGGGTCTCAAAAGGATATAATGCTTAGTAAACTGTTGGTGAAATGTATTTTTGTGATCAAGTGGAACCAGAGGTGATATGTGCTGGTATCCCTAAACCGTTCATCTTCGTGACTACGACATAGGCATTAGTGAACATCAAGGCTTTCTTTTTAAGAAACTTGGCCCTTGATCGCATTGAGGATCTTGAGTGATCCGATGTGAGCCTTCTCCCTTTCTTCAGCGTCATCCTCCATGAGAGCAGATAGCTTGCCTAGCTATGGATAATTTCGACCCAAGTGAGGACCATCACAAAACATGCACTTGATCATCTTCTTCTCCTAATCTATACTCTTAAAAATAGTCCATGCCAGTGTCAAATCGTCTATGTAAGATGGGTAGCATCCACATCAGCGATTTCTAGCCAAAATTAACTACGTGATTTATTAACAAATTATTAAAATATTTAGAACTACATTGATCAAATTAATAAATTTATGATTGAATTCACGGCATAAAATAGTTTTAGTATTTTTTTTAGACAACTATCCTAGATAAGAGTGACCATATACTCTTAACAATATGAAATAAAATATTGAATACAAACATGTTAATGTTTTTTGAACTCTTCTTTTCTACCTATTCTATCACATTTTCATTTCTTTAAATTTGGGATAAGAACACAGGAATTATCTTAACTTTCTTAAGACATTCATTTAGTACCAAAACTTTTTTCTCGCTCACTTGAATGTCACGCTATTAAAAATTATTTTGTTGAGTGCCAATTCCAGCAATTTGTGCTACTTGACTTTTTAAATAATGTTTTGAATACAACCTGGCTTTAGAAGGGACAACTAAAACTTGCCCTCTCTCACTTCTTCTTCCCTGAAAATCATAGATTCCAAAAAAAAAAAAAAATATGAAGCTCCCTCCCTCCCACCCTCTCTCTCTCACTCTCGCTCTATAGTCTATCTTCTCATGCTTAGGCTTGAAACCTAGCCTGGCAACTTTGACGCTGCTCCTCCTTCATCGTCAACGTCCATTGTCATTTTCTCCATTTTTGTCCTTTTGTTTGCTCCGAGAGACCAAGATCCGTGTTCCGTGGGTGGAGGAAATAAAGAAATATCAATGGCGACTCCCGAGAAAGTGTGTGTGACAGAATCTCTTTTGAATTAGGGTACTTCACCGACCGATGGTACGAACCCTCTCCCTCTCCTCGCTTTCTGTGAGAACCCCAATATTTCGGCTTGGAAGTAGCGTTAGGGTTCTTCACCAACCTTTTCAACTTAAAAAAAAAAAAAACCTTTTCAACTTAGACAGAATTTTGCCCCAGTTTCTTTAAATTGAGCTAGGATTCTTCAAATAGATCTCAAAATGACGTTGTTTACCTTTGTTGTATTGGCGAGCCACCTTAGATGTTATATGATAAAATAATTGGAAAAATTATCCAAAAAGCTTTAAATCTATTGTATTATCAATTCAGTCTTAAACCTTTTAATTTTATCAATTAAGTTATAAATATTTTCATTTTTTGTCAATTGAGTTAATCCAGTTAATTTTGACTGAAATTCGCTAACAAGAACATCGACCGTCCTGTTTATATGATCGATCTTGACGCGACAAAATTTATTATTTTTTAAAGGGTTAATATCAAAAAACCCCAAACCTGACATGACAAATTTACCACAAACTATTTTTTTGACCATGAAAAACCCCAAATTAGTATACTTGTGACAAATTTATCCCAAACTAATTTATTCGATGCAAAAAACCCAAAATGGTAAATTCGTGACAAATATACCATCTACTAAATTTGATTAATACTACAAAAAAATCACAAAAATTGTAAACTGTGACAAACGGAGTGTAAAATCCTAAATTGATATATTAATTAACTGTCACGTGTCATTTAACTTAATAATTTAGAATAAAATTTAACAAAATTAATAGAGGGTAAATTTGTCACAAGTGTACTAGTTTGGAGTAAATTTGTCAAAAGTATATCAGTTTGGGATTTTTGTGGTAAAAAATAGTCTGGGGTAAATTTGTCACAAATGTACCAGTTGAGATTTTTCAAGGTATTAACCCAATTTTAAATATATTTTTTGAATTTTTTGAATTTTTTGAAATTTTCTTTTCTTTTCTTTTTTTTCCTACTCTCTCTCTCTCTTCTTCCTCTCTATCATTCCCCCACTCTCTCGGCGACTAGCCAAAGGTTGCAACCGGCGAGGGTTGGCCTCTCTAGCCTTAGGTGAGGTTGCCTAGCTAGAGCCCGACAAGGGTCAACCTTGCCGGCCTCCCGTGAGGTCGGCCTTGCCGGGATCTAACGAGGGATGACCTTGCAGGCCTTAGGCAAGGCTCATTGCGTGAGGCCAACCCTCACCCTCACTCGAAGCACGTGAGGATCAACCTCACCGGCCACGAGCAAGGCTCATCCTTGCCAGATTCAACAAGGGCAACACTCGCCCAAGGCCGTGAGGTCATCCCTCACTAGATCCCAATGAGGCCACCTCTCAATTCCCGACGAGGGCGACCTTGCCTAAGGCGAGGCCAACCTCGTCTGTCTCAAATTTTGGTGGCCGCGAGCCTAGGCGATCGGCAAAGAGGAAGAAGAGAGAGAGTGGCAAAAAAAGAAAAGAAAAGAACATTTTTAAAATATGAAAAAATTCGAAAAAATATTTAAAAATTAATAAAATTATGACACTCAAATGAGTCTCGTACTAAAGTTATGCCACTTGTAATATTCTTATCCCTGTTTTAAATTTATTTGAATCCTCATGTGGCCTTTCTATGTCTATGTTCACAAAGATTTCCTTTTTATTATATTTTTTAATTCAATTGACAATAACCCCAAACAACATATAAAGATACATCTATATAAGGGATATATAGGATCAAGATTAATAACATTTGTATGTGCAAAACGAAAGCAGTGACTAGTTTTTAATTACTGTGAAAACTCTATCTTTTTCTATAATTTCAAATAATTTTATTTTTCATGTTACTACCAGCTTCTATCATCTTTGTTTTAGAGCTTACGACCGAAAGTTTATTCCACACACAGATTGCGTATATGGTGGTGTGCAAATAATTTTGTATTGATACCTATTTTTAATAGATTGATGACATACATTAGTAATTATCTTACGAATATCAAAGTCTTTGTCTAATTTCTTTTCTAGAATGAAGCTGAGTAACCCTACTTTTTAATCGGGAATATAAATCCTCCATCAAGTCAACATCCTTTCCCCAATACTGGTCTTCCAAAGTTTAATTTGAATATTAGGTTAGGCTCAATTGTCAGAACATCTACCATCGCAACAGTCACTCAAACTTAAGCATAATTCAAGTACTTCCCATCTTGTGAATCCGATGTTGGATTTGTCCGGCCTAGATATGAACTTAAATGTCGATTCGGCCTAGTACTCATACCATTAGACATATATACTCCCTAAGATAATAAATTGTTGTGTAAATTAAGAAAAAAATCGTTTCCACTATTTTCCTGTTCTGAGAAAAATAAAAATAATATATACTGTGTAAACCCAATCAATTGCTTCGAGGAATTATTTATGTCATTAACGAAGGGTAAAAATCCCATCTTGTTACAAGAAACTGTATCTCAGAAGGAATTTACAGGGAATAGAAAGATTGCCAAACATGCAATTTGATCGATGCGGAAGCTAAGGATCTTTATCGGGGCTTCGTTTGTTCTCAGAGTTCGTCCTTAAGTGAAGATGGTTCTTGACCCATGCAAGTACTTGAGGTGCTCAAGCTCTCTAGCCAAACCTCATCGGCGACCACGGAATTGGCCTCATTGTTGCGGTGCCACGACCAATGCGCATGCGTATGGTTGACTACCCTCAGTCTCCCGTGTCCGAAGCTCGCCTCCCTGAACATCGATAGAGGCGAAGCTGGTTCCTTGTACCTGCAAATTCATCACCTAAATTTTCAGGTGCTATAAAAGTGTACATTAATATACACAACATCATCCAATACGTCAACACAAGGCGAATGCGTCTAGCAATAAAATGAGGCGTAGTCTTTTAGGATTAACGATGACTGAAATCTGTCTATATTTCAAAATTTGAGAATAAAGTATTATATCATTCCCCCAAAGATTAACGACAGACCAAAGAGTAACACAACAGCTTAACATCAGTCGATTCCTCTAGGATTTCCTTCTGGTTTTCTTCCTCCAATTCGACCAGTTGTTGATTGAGAACGAGGATTGAACATAAACAGCAAATATTGAGTCAGGGAAAGCACACTTACGACATTGCAAGCCCTTCTCTATTTCCTCCATCGCCAATGGTCACATAGACGGGTCCACACAAGTCAGCATCATTGTCGTATACCCTAGTCTGCGTGTAACAAAGAACGACCGTCATATTCTCATAAAGGAACCAAAAAGGAAACGTTTTGCGTGAAGCAACATGCTATATGTGAACTTACAAATCGTTCATAGGCATGAACATGCCCGGCAAAGACGATGTCAACCCGTGCGCCATACAACAATTCCTCCATCGCCTTCCTCATGTCCTCACCTTCCCCTTGATGAGCTGTATTCGTGTTGTACCACGGCGCGTGCAATAGCACAAACACCCACGGCGTCGTCCTCCGATCAATCTTGGCCAGGTCCTGTTGAAGCCACTCATATTGAGCCGAGTCAGAGTCGAACTCGGTGTATGACCCCAGCATAATGATGTGGATGCTGGCCCCAGCGACATCGAAGGAGTAATAGAGGTTCGATTCAGACCCACTTTCCTTGTAGGGCATAAGCCACCGGGCGTTGTAAGACTTGAACCCTTGGGGGCTGACGACGGGGACCATCTCGACGTCATGGTTGCCCTCCGTGACCATCCACGGTCGGCGGCTTGCAACTGGCTCAACCAGGCGGCCAAAGGAGTCCCAAAGTGGCTGCTGGCCGTTGGCGTAAGAGAGGTCTCCTGGGAGCAGGAAGACATCGTAGTCCTTGCTCTCGACATGCTCTAGGGTCGATTTGGTCCAGTCCGTCTGCCCTAAATCACCTGCATAGGTTGGAAAATCGTGATGATTAAGATTACTAGATAAACTCAGTTTGGACAAATAGGAAGAAATTTGCTAATTATCGACTCAAATAGGGCATAGATAGCATGTGTACTGGATGCCTATCCTTTGTTATAACAATTTTATCCTAGAGTTAAGACCCTATTTGAATGTGTTAAGGAAGATATAAAAGATAATTTATTATTCGAGCTGGATATAGATCAATCGAACTCTAGTAGTCAACCGTAATCAAGTTGGAGTAGTTCATAAAAAGTGTCAATTCATGATTGGAAGATCTTGTGAATGTTGGAATATGGATTGGGCTAGAGATCGAGATTGATCGGAGACAAGTTTTGAGGCATTCGGGGTGGGAGAAAAAATTTCAGCCAGTGATGTCCCCATAGGAGAACGTAGAAGGTAATGAGCAGGAAGTGAGCTGGGAAGAATTGACCATGTCAAAGCCAACTCAACAAGCCCAGATCCGAACCAGACTGAGCAGCCGTACAAGGTGGAGGGTCAGCGACCTAGTCACTTTAAACGAGGGAAACAAAATTTAATTCTCGGTGACACGAAATCTCGACGGAAAAGTATTGTGATGGAGGTTATGATGTACGCTTTTCCTGCTCTGGCGCAGGAGTTGCTTCGCCTTGAAGCGCGAGCTTGACTAAGAAAGGACCGACAGAAGACACCCTGAGATCTATGGCTTCTGGGGCCAGGGGACTTGTAAATTACACAAAAATTAGATTTGAGTTACACAACAAAGCAACCTAGATAATCCTTTTCTACACAACTCCATCCATCCCCATTGATTTGGAAAATCATTCGATTTTTCGAGTTATAACCATTCATATTGATAGTAATGAAAGAATAATGCGTAATAAAAATCATATATACTGTATATCATATGAAAAAATAAAAATAAAAAAGAATTAAATTTTCCGATCTCTAAATTTTTGAGATCCCTATTTTTTGCTGAGATAAACAAAAGCAAATCCTTTGGTATGAAAGGCTAGTTTACTTTGATACTTAACACTTCATATAAATTTTCTGGGGATCTAGATTCCATAATTACTACTTACTAATGACTTTAAAGTGAAGGAGATGGAGAAGCATATGATGTCTTGTGAGAGGGAGAAATTTTGAATAATATCTATTGCACCCAAAAAATGGAATTTAAGATAGTATCTGAATAAAAAAACTATCGCGATATTAACAAGATAAGATAGTAATATGCTTTGGGATCTAATGTGTCGATGCTTCTGTTTACGTGCATAGTTAGTTCTTTAAGGTTTTTTAAGGTGTGAGGACCACGCAATCCTGGGCAGGCCCCATCAATGAAATTCCCTTTCATGTGCACGAAAACGAACAAGATTCCATCAATGACGTGAGCAACTGGAATAACATTTCTTCATCTTAATTTTCCGATAGTTTTTTAATTGACTGTTAGATTATTTCAGAACTAAAGCACGACCTTTTTACCTCTAAGCGAAATGATGGAAACCCTAGTATGTTCCTTCAGCCGAAATTCACTCCTTAATTAGTAAAGTAACCCTCCTTAAAGCCAAAAACCCAGAATTTCCTCATCCTCATAAGTTGAGATCCATTGCTTCTAAAAGCGAAATCAAAAGAAAAACGGCGTTGCATCAAGGAGACTTACCAACCACTGCGAATTCGATGGGGAAGGTGGAAGGCGGCGTCTTGAAGGAGAACTCCGGGCCGGATGCACCGCAGCGGTAGTAATAAGTGGTTTCCGGCTCCAACGGCCCGATCTTGACATGGTGGATTTTGCCGGAGGTGTAAGAAAAGAACGTATACGATGTATGCTTTCCTCTTATCCTGGTGGTGTATTGTCCCGGCGCTGTGCCGTACTCCACCGTCGAATGCGATCTGTTGTCCTCCGTGACCCATGTTACTCTCATGTGGTCGCTACCGGCGAGCGAAATATGCACCTAAAATCACCCAAACATGGGAATGATAACGTTAAAGATCAACATGAAAATTAAACAGCACAACTTCAAGAAATAGTC